>RYFJ01001387.1:0-128385 GCA_003991445.1 Oryza meyeriana var. granulata
ACCATGCAACAAACCTTGCCAAGATCATGATGCACCAAATATCAATCATGACTACACTAGCAGTGAAAAATCTAGATCCTATTAGACACCCTATATCAACAATTGAATCTTGTAACACAAATCCAAGGAAACATATCTAACATAATAACACACAAAAATCAATAGCCCTAGACTCATATCTCACAGACAACTGCATTAGAGACCACCATAAAAAATACACCAATTATCTCTATAACAAAACATTCGCCATCACACGATACACATAGAGTTGAAGCATAGAGACCAGAGAGCCACGAGTACACGACATCGATGCGTTAGTAACTGAAAATATAGCTTAATTGGTAAAAACAGCAAAACCTACAAAACCATTGAGACACACCAAAAACAAAAAAACCGAACGGTCACACAGTACTGATAAGAATAAAGACGATACCAAAGATATCATCATGCTTGCCAAACCGAATACAATAAAAAAAACAAGTCCATGGAAAAAAAACCAGGCAGCCACATAAATCTCGTAAGAGACCACTACACAGATGTTATAAAAATTCAATACGAGAAAAAACACCAAATGTTGACCACTTGAAGAATGAGACTAGTCAGCCGATACACTAAATCTCAGTCACCATACTTGGTACAAAGCAAAAGACGATTTACAACACTCACACTTCTGAAACTGGAAGCACGAGACCAATAATATTGACCAATCGGCCTGGCAAACTATCTAAGAACAACTCAGAAACCAGAATAAGGATAAGTCAAACTAACTATGTACACACACGAGAACTAAATATAAGACACAAGACAATTAACAACTCTCACACACACGAGAAATTGTTTACCAGCATACCACACAAAAGCTCAACTGCTAAAAAATAAAAAATACAAAAACTCTTCTATATTCCATCAAACACTCCTAGATATCAAAACAAAACACCGATGGATGTTCTCATCAGAGATGACAAACACCTGAAGGCACTAAACTTTAAATGTGCGGACTAGAAAGATAGGTGAAGGAAAACTCAGATAATTCTTGGACACGTCAAATGAACATTATAGCATGTAGAAAAATGCCAGCCAACAAAAAGGAGAAAAGAAAAAATAAAAAACAAATCTTGATTCGACCTTACAATTAAACAAATGAAGTGAAAAGATTACAAAATTACTCCTAACTGATAATTATGATATAAACTACTCAACAATAATAAATAAACATTAAAAGCCAGAACAAAGATGCAGACCTCTGTACTATGTAGATTGGTGATCGTCAAGTTAATGAGCTTCTGAAATAGCAATCCAGCATGAAACATAACTTCATACCCCAGCTCATCAAAAAAACAGTGAAACCGATATAAACCCAAAAACTGCAAACACGATACAACAAAGCGACAACTTATTGATTAGAACACACATCAACGTAGTCAAAACATTAGTATCTGCCCTCAGCACTTTAGATAATATCACACACGAACTGAGCTTCATCTTTGTAACTACCAACAGACAATCATCAATAAGTAAATCTCATACCACAAATATCGATAGATCATGAAATAGTATACATCATGCGCTCCATGATAAGAATCGCAACTGAGCAGCCACTATCAATCCAACAAGTACCAATAAACAAAAACAAAAAATAAAAAAAACAAAACCTCATACAAGCCGACATAAGCGTACACAGGAGCACCGAAACGCGTCTAAGTAAAAACTCTTCAGAACATATAAATCTGATTAGTATCTGCATTGAACCGAGTCCACTACAAAGAAGCTATCTACTTGTAGAGCTAAGCTTCAACACAAAAAAAATCGCTATCGAGACAATTAGAGGAATATATCATCTTGGGTAGCTTATTCAGATCCCGGAAAATCAATATAACATAGCCTACAATTTTAACCGATATTCTTTCTACCAAAAAAGAGACGATATATCGAAAAACAACATCTCAGCATACTCGACAATGCCTATAAAACTTAGGCACACACAAACCTTATGGATCTCTGCTATGATACACACGAACTCAATAACTCTGCTTAACATTCATGAACCATGACTGAAAGGCCGAATAATCCTGGAATAATGGAGCAGAAACACACAGAAGCATGTATCAAATAACAATCTGAATCGCAACAAACTTAAAATAACAGAGATCTCATAGTACTAAGAAATATAGAGACAAAGCCACAAAAGAAAGCAGCCGGGGCAGGACAAAGAGAGGCGCTGAGAGAAGATCACTAAGAAGAAACAAAAATAGAGAAATAGCGAGAGGTGTAAGGAAGAAATTGACATCCCCCACAGGCAGATCTAAAAGATTTGAGGTTCTAAAAAGCGTGACAGATCAAATATGAGCGGCCACTGATCAATAGAACAAAGAAAGAAAGTATAAAATTCCTAAGAACCATCGGCTTGGAGCCGCTTGAGACTCATACCCATCCAGAGGCCGAGTGCACGATATCAGACATGGATGAAATAATAGAAATACGGCGTAAGAGGCGGATATACAAGAGACGGACAATAATAACATAATGAAAAAATCATAATAGGTGATAGCCGAGATAATGATGAGCAGGAAGGCGATGTAACAAAGAGTCGCTATAAATGAAATGAAGAATAAGCTAAGGCAGGAAGCTGATAAGAGAATACAGGAGGAAAAAATTAAGATAGAAATTCTAGCCGAATACAATTATTTAAAAGTTAACATCATGAGTGAAAGGAAACACAGCTACACAGCTCACAGTAAACAGCTCAGGGCCAGTAAAATACGAGCTCCCCGGAGTGGCATGTCACGTAAAGCATTAAAAAAACAGAAACCTAGTGCCCGGGATCTGACTAAAGTCGTAGCCGGTACATACCATAGAGGAATGTAGCCCGACGAAATAGTGACGACGGCGTGAAAATTGACACGAGGATGGAGCGTCAAAAATCAATCGAGCAAAGCTAAGCCAAGTCGCGACATACAGAAGGCAAGAAAGAGATAGAGAAAGCAGAGCAGGTATAAGAAAGGACAAAAAAACTGAATTATATAAAAAGAAGATAACTTATAGGAACACATCACTCGAATATAAAAACAATCGCATAAAATCACATACAGTCTATAAGATAACATATATTATAACATAAGACGGAGTAAAATACGAGAAACCAAACCGATGAACAAAAAAAGCAACAGACGATAAATAAGAAATAATATCATAAAGAACCGATAGATGGTCATGTAGATGTATAATATATACGAGTACTATAAATGCCACGCAATAAAAAAGACTGAGGCATAAAAGACAAGAGAGACCTAAGCAGATACGAGATTATATCCCTAGACAGATTATAAAGGAAACGAGAAACCGAAACGATGCCACGAACACTGATGAATAAAATACCAGCATCCTATATAAATAACCGATATAACGGTCTCCAGCACATAAGAACGTGATGATGAAATATACAATAAATCAAATACTATGAAGATAAAACTGAACTATGCAAGAAACAAAAGCCATAGTGATATATCGTGTAAAAAAAAAAGAAAAAAAGAAAACCGAAACCATAATAACACTGACTAGAATTATCGAAACAAACCGAGGAAAGATACTAGCTGAAAGAGAATACACGAGGAGACGAGACACATCACACTCACATCACAAGCAGATCGGAAAAGAAAAAACAACTAACGACATAGCAAAGCAACAGCTCGAAGAAAGCGGATCACGATGGCAAGGTGGACGAACACAAACCGAATTATAGATATAGATTGTTATGAATGAACAAGAGACCCAGGCATAACATATTTAATAACACGAGAGTTACCAACGTCTTATAGCAAGATACATGATTTCTATCCATATAAAGAAAACGTAAACAATCATCCTGACCGAGAAAACACGAGGTCAGATCACTAAGATAAAACAAACTCCTAATTAATAGGACTAAAAAAGTAAATAATGAAGTAAACCGTATTCACGCTCCCCACATCAGTCTCTTCTCCGTCAGTATGAACTATAGCAAATCTCTCTTGACACTCTGATACAGGGCTTACAATTTTGCGTTACAACATGCCCCCAGTCGGCAGCGTATCTATCTATAGGACTTCGCAATTCTCTATCTTGGCCCCCGATTCTTCACATACCGGAGGCAAGCCCAGATAGCCCACTTGCATACAATATTTGACAACAGTCAACGGCCTGCACTCCCGCTGCCCGATTCGCTGCACATCTTAATAAAAGTCGTCCTTGCCTTTTTTACGCTTCTAACATCACAGAGAACCACCCGGCTTATACTCCAAATCTTTCCGAGCTCTAGCAACATCCAGACGAATCGCCGCAATACATTCTCTCGCCGTTGATCCTGCACTCCTCCCACTCTGCATGGCTCGGCATCTGTAGTCCTAGGTATCTCTCGCCTGATTATTTCTCCAACGCAATCTAGAACGACCGATTGCCCTGTTTTATTTTCTTTGCCGTGTCTTGTTTACATGTACATCTAGAGATACAAGATCCTGATCCCAGCCGCGAATTACCCAAATTTCTCTACCCACGACCATAGCAGCGAAACCCCGACGATATCATCAACGCGACCAACGGATCCCCTTCAAGAACTGCGCAGCTGAATAACACGGACAACATTCAGGTATGGCCGAGAGCTGCTGGCTGGAAGGATTGGACATCAGGGAATCGGCCTGCGAAACGAACCTACTGGAAGATTCACATCGCCACCGGCATTAATCCTCTTAGCGATCTGGAAAGAACGACCTTTGCTTGCATCGCTCAAACTCTGGTCGATGACTTAATGCTTCCTGTTCGGGCGCGGACGATGACTCCTACTTTTGCTAGATTTGACTATCTCACCGTCTTGACACAAGAGCTAGCATCGACCCCTTCAGCTTCCGCTTCAAACTCTTACCGCTCCAGCAAAGAAATCGGCGTTTTGGTCCAGTATTTTACTCTCTTCATAACAATGAATGGGCCGTGAACGTGACAAATGCTGCTTTTGAACTTATGGCTAGAGCGGTTGTTTTTGGCGGCGCAACTCTGCGACCACGATCAACATGCAGTGTTTGGTCAGAATGTTTTGATCGGAAACAGATCCCTTGGTCAATCTCATGGCGCCACTATCACTACGCCACCAAGTAGCGACAATTATGGCGCAGCCCGTCGCCATGAATCGGGGTCCTTGTGGTTTGTGCACTCTGGCTCCAAACTACACTCCAAGGCCGTCCCTGGACTTTCTCTCCAACAATCCTTCAGCCGATTACAGAGAAGATAAGATCCTGTACCGCGGATTGTTCCATGCGAAGCGCTCACGACCGCCTGCAGAGATGACCCCACTGAACTCAGACGTTCAAGGTTTTACTCAGGTTTTACAGGAGGCCACACTCTGGTTGCATATAATGATGCATATCATTTGAAATCTTTAATTCGACCCAACTCAATGGTTGGGATACGACGATCAAAGCCCATATAATTATCGGCCATCACTCTTGGTCTCTGCGACGGCTTTCTTCTGGGCCAGCGAACGTCAATAACGAATATATTCATTCACAGTGCTCGCCAGTTGGCCTGGTCAGCTCCGATCGTCCTATTCTCATCAAAACTAGCCCGGGCTGTCACCAACGCCCTATGAGAAGAGTGACTGCCGCCTTGACAGAAGCCTGCCTCTAGGTGCCGCCACCTGAGGTGAATATCTTTATGGCCAACACCAAAGTCTTCGCCGATGGTGTCCAGAATGGAAACATCTAACAGCTGGCCGTATCACTTACTCAGCGCTCTCGTCTGAACGCCGATTATGCTGAAAATCTGACCAGAGGTAACACCCATGACGCTTTAATCACTATTCGATCATCTCTCTACTTAATTTATAGGTCTGTGACGTCGAGCCAACAACAACAACAACGTTCGCACTCCTGTATCAACCTCCCACGCCACCCAAATTAGGGCGCGATCCCATCCAATCGCTCATCCTCAAAGCGCCCCGGCGATGGCAAAAAACGGAAGCAGTGGACATCGGCCTCTTGAAGAGCAGAAAACCGTGCCGATGCTAACTGCAGACCATCTTCCCCGCCCAATCGCTCCCATCCTCTCAGTCAGGCCCAACCCACATCATACCTCATTCCTCATTCTCTTAATCAGTTTCTTTTGCCATGATCTCGCCAGAACTCAACTCGACGTCCGCAACCGACCACATAGCTTGTCAGTGCACCCTCTCAGCAACCAAGTCCTCGGTTGCTGATGATACTTCCACTCCACGCTGATACGGCCCCATCTGAAGAACAACCTATCCATCTCCCGAAGCGAGTTACCCGAAGCCGCCGATATCCTTCCTCGGTAACTTCTCTTTCACCATATTTGCTAACACCTTTACTGATCTTTACCGATGGCAACTTTTGAGTCCTGGCCGATTGTTCTCTTCACATCGTCAATATCTAGAGGCAGAAGCAAGCACAGCCACCAGTGCGTCCAACGTCCTTTGCCGATGTAGCATATTCATGAGTCCGCAGTCGTCATGGAAAACCCGATCGACGCACTGTAGAAGACGTGGCAATCGGGAGATTTTGCAGACATCAACATACACCTGCCCAAAACTTGTTCGAGCGCTAACGTCCCGCAGCATACCTGGAGTCTCACAGGTTCAAACTATCAAGCTCAAGACAGGCGCATAGCCATCGTTCGCGACCAACAGAAGATTACAAAGTATCCAAGCCGATCGCTATAAGCCCAAGTAGAAGAAAAGAAAAAGCTTGAACATGGCACCTGCCCCCAAGGAGCTCCAACCAAGTTAGACCACTGAAGAAAAAGGAGGCCGATTGCTGGCAAACTTGAAAGTTCATAAGGACTTACCAGCAAAGAATCCCCAGCTAGCGCCTAACGCAAGCTACCAGACCAATAGCCAGTTGCAAACGAATGCGTCAAGTCATTCATCGCGCAAAAACCTGAAACCATCCGGCTCCGATAAGAGCCATCTATCAATGAATCGATCCGTCCGCCCTGCGCGCAACTCGAAGTGATCCAAAAATTCTGTAAATCATAACACCTTGTAACTCTGATTTCGGAACATGCAGATACCCTTAGCTGTCATCATAAGCTGATCGTCTCTGCTACTTATCCCCCTTCAACCTTGATAATATTTTTGTCGTGCTTGATCTAAAGCGATATAATCGATATCGTATTTCGGCGATGTCAAATACATCGGCTTTCTGAATTAACTTTAGAACGGTCATAAACTGATTTAAGAGTTGGTGCTAAACGCTTAAGGTAGTATTTCTTGAGATATTTCCGTTAATGCCTTAGCAAACTTGTCCGTCACGATCCCGCAACACATAGCATTACCAGCAAGATCAGCTGTTAATCCATAGGCCTTCCAATTGGCGACGCCATTTCCATATTTACTATCCCTGACCGCATCGTGTAAAATCAGCTTTCCACACAATTCCTCGCAAACAATTGATCACCACTTTTTTGATGTAATGCAGCTCCTTAGCTATCTCCTTGATCCTTTCAACGCCTAACCGAACTGACCAAATCTCAATTCATCTGTATTAAATTATAATAGTCATCCTTCACGATTAGCAAAGAACCCTCCTAAAGCCCGATGTTAGTCCCATGGTAAAACTCTTCATGCCTATACTAACTGATGCACTGAGTAGACCCATGACAATCATCCATAGCCATAAATGAAGGGCTAATGTACGTATATCGCCGTGCTGCCGCATTTCCGCTTAACATTGAATCAAACTCTTGTTAGAACGCTCGTGCCCATATGCTGAGCATAATAAGCATGAACTTTACTAATTTGATCCCAATACTGCAGCAAACTGTGAAACTCATCAAACACGAAACTAGACCCCTGATCAGTAGTATGTCTCGAGGAATCCCAAAACGATAAAATATATTGCTCCTTACAAAACCGATGCTCTTGACGTATATTTTTCAAAGGAATCGCTCTACCCCTTCGTAAATAATCGTTGCCGGCCAATATGAACTTATGTCTTACTTGATGGAGGAAAAACCTAGCCGATATGTCAATTCCCCTCCTCTGAACGTCAGTTTTATGATAGGATTCATAGCCGACCTGTGCTGCGTTGTTATTTCAAATTTCGACAATCTGAAACATGCTTCTAGTACCGATGAAGCATCTCCAACATCGTCGCCCAGAAAAACTACTACTCTCCTAGCACACTTCATCTTGTGAGTCCGATGATGATCCCACAATAGCTTCAGCACTACACATGAACTGGCTTCTTCCAATTCAGGCACTAAGCAGAATCTTCAAAAGTCCGAAATACAGTTCCTCTCAAGCGCACATACTTAATTAGCTTTATAAACGAATTTTTCTGGAACGATTGCGATGGATTTTGCAAATAGTAATTATCTTCCTTCTCATCATCAGCCTATTTGGATATAACATCGATCTCAACTTCAACCTGCCTATAGCCGATACCGAGCTGAAGCAACTGCGAAGATCATTGGTCTAATTCTGCTCCCTGGGATCTAATCTATCGATACCACTGAAATCCTCAAACAAACCATACATCCATAAATGAATCAAACATCATCCATCTATATCTCCAGACAACTGCATGATCCCAAAAGAATCCCCATTATCTTATGCATCGGCTCCGTTTCATTCAAGATTGTGAAGTCCTTTTAGCACCAGCCTCGTCTCTGCTTGATTTGTACGATAAAGCTTGATTTAAAGCAATCGAAGTTCCCCCGAGTGAATGATACTAAGCGTACAGAGTCCATGCTTGCAACCGATCCATCAAAAACAAAAACCATGATAGGCTGACAATTCGTAGAGCCCTTGGTTACCAAGAATCGCCACTCCTGCCCCTTACGCCTTTAGCTATCATCTCCAGTCGAACTCCCGTCAAAGAAAACCCATTTACACTCGCCCTTCAAGACGGGCTGACAAACATAATTGACCAATCGCTTGCAAACTACTGTACACTCAGCCGAAGGAATAATCTTAACTTCGACACGGAAATATAAGCACAGTCATAGATTTCTTTTCTCACACCGCAGATATTGTTCAGTGTCTAAAAGCATCTGCTCAGATATAACCCACTCGGTCTCTTTCCTTCGAACTCCTGTATCACACGGATTGATGTCTCATCGGCTACCAGTACAACTGAACGCCTTTCCTTCTGCGGCGGAATTAAAAAGCGGGGTATACTCAGATATCTCTGATTTAGTCAATCCTTCTCTTGTCTGCCCCAACAATTCTGACGCCTTCCACTTTAGCAATGGAGTGAAAGATTCAACTTCTCCCTGAAATTTATATAAACTTCTCACAAAATTAATTGGCCGATCAACGATTGCAACTCTGCTTATTGCTTGTGCTCGTAGTCTTAATGCTCTGATGCTCGGCTGACTAACCAATCCTCGCTCTGAACCATCAACACCTAAAAACGGCACGCCATACACAAAACGCACTTATTAGATTCATCTTAGTCCATATTTCTGGCCCTTCAGCCCCTTTTAGTAAATCAGCTACTGGTCTCTCATTTTAGACTTGACCCACAATCATAATATAAATTTTCTACACAACGATGAGATCAGAAATATATTAAACATCGCTCTTTGAAGTCCGCACGGCACCTCAATCCAAAAGTCATTCACTAGTCCACTCATCACAAAACGATAGCCCCTGGACACCGAAACGCAGTATTAGTATATCTGCTTAGCATATAAAAAAACTGATGGTATCCGCATGCCGCCATAAACTATAATCCTGGGCCTGAGCGCATCACAACATCTGCTATCGGCATGGTATCATCCTTGGGGTACTTTATCAATCCCGGAAATAAACATATCCATTTCATTCTTCTCTCCACCGGGACGATATTAAGAAACCCACTCGCATATCGGATGTCTATAAAATGGCATAAAACCTTGATTCGCTTTTGATTGGCTCATGTAGCTGCCTTACATGTTCTTGAGTGCTTGTGGCCGATATCCTGTTAATGGGCATCCTATTTCACACAATCGATCGGTCTAATCTGGCATCTTCATGGTACTATCCCAGGCGAAATCAATCCCGATACTCTTTTTTAATAGTGCTAATAAATCCCTCTGCGAAGTTCAGGACTTGTTTTTTTTGCTATGTACGTCGGCCTTGGGCTATCTCCTGGTCCTTTTATGTACTTCTTCCAACTCATTCGCCGACGTAAATCCTTGCCCACCAGTTCCCCTCGAAGTCTTCAATTAGAGCCATCAGAGTAATAATCATAGCCAACTTGCTTGGATCGGCTGTATCCCCTGGCTAGTGACTTTTAGGTAATCTCCTTCCCATATCTTTCCGGATAAGCAGTCAACACCATCGGCTCTCCAGACTGTAGATCCGGTCATTGCAATGCTGGTTGACCGATCCGCCAAAACCACTTTGACTTGATGTCCCTGCCACTGTATTAGATCATTGATGCATCGTCGAAGGCACGCAACAGTTCGGCGTGAATCAACCCTGCCGAGAAGTAAATGTACGCGACCCTTTTCGTCGATGACAAAAAACTGTGTGGGTAATGTCTTATCCCCACTATCGAACTTCACGTTCAATGCGTCCTTTGCTTCCGATGAAAGTTCCTCCACCGAAGTCTTTTAGGCACCATATTTGTCTTGATCAGATCTTCGGCAGTCTTTCCCCCAATTTCCCTGAATGTGGCATAAAGGCATAAGATTAACTGCTTCTTCCCCAAAACCACATCTTTGTCATCGGCTTCCCATTCAGATAGCCCTTGAATATAATAACGTTTTAAATGCCGATGCTCTGATTCTTTCAGGCTTATCAAATATGGCCGATCAGGTTGCAGCGTTAGTTGAGCGAAAATTTCTCATCGCCGTCTTCATCGATGAAAGTGCTTTATATTCCGGTAAGAAGAAAGATACACATGTTTGTTGGGGCCGATTGATCAACTTCATCATCTTTTCTCTTTACTGCGCCAAAACTTGTTTAGTTTCTTGTGATGATGATTCGGCTTCTCCCTGATCCTGACTCTGTTCTTCCTGCTGCTCTCAGTGTCGTAGTCGCTGTGCCCTTCTCTTCTGATTTTTTGTGAATATCCACTAGGGCACCATTGAGGATTCTGGACTCGTTTCTCACGTACTTCCTCTTCATCTTCTTCAAAGAACTCTTCATGGATCGGCCCTAATCGGCTATGAACCGATGCTCTTTTTCCAAGCGACCGATCCTGCGAACAATTCCGCTGCTGATGCACGCCGATCCCCCATACCACTGCACTCGGGGAAATTTTCAACTGATGGCAACCTCATCCCTTAATCCCAGCAGAACCGGAAGAACGGGCAGTCCCAATGAGGATTATATCTTTCTGGCTCATCCCTCTGTTCCTCATATCTTGAATATTTCTCTATCATGTCCGATGAAGTAATCCTTGCTTTATACCTTTGACGCCTTGCTCCATCGGCCTGATCCCTTGAGGATGACCACGCATAGACCATGTTTATGGGGAACGGGTGTCCATCAATCTTCATCGGCTTCTTGTCTTCAAATTTGATCCTGCCCTGTTCAACTAGCCGACTGAATTTGTTTGCCGAAAAACCTTGCACTCATTAGATGATGCCGATAATGGGTATTGTGCCACTTGCAATATCTTTTCTTCTTTAATTCTTCGGCTGATGGAATCACGTGATTTGGCGGCAGCTGTATTTGCATCTCCTGTAACAGCAAGTCAAAGATTTTATCGGCTTTACTAATATCGAAATCATACCGTTCCTCCTTGCCGACATCCTTGACCCATGGGCATGATACTGATTTCTTGTTCCTAGCCTACTCCGCCAATCCAACCTCCGCATCGGAACCCTCATTGTCTGAGTCCGATGAATAGACCTGTACTTGAGCAACCCTCCTCTGGTACTTATCCCTTTTCGCCTCTTGAAATCGGCTTTCATGAGCCGACACCTTCTGTACTAGGTGCGCCAAGGACTCGAACTCTCGTGAAGAAAATCTCTCTTTAATCGGCGCCAGGAGACCTTGGAAGGCCAGATCGGCCAGATGCCCATCACTCAGATTCAAACTATAACATCGGTTTTTGATATCCCGAAATCGCTGAACGTATTCCGGCACTGTTTCATCGGGTCGTTGCTTAACCGATGTCAAATCTGACAGTCTTGATTCATGGATTCCAGCGAAGAAATACTTGTGAAACTGTTTCTCCAGATCGGCCCACCCCCGAACAAAATTCGGTGGTAATGAAGAAAACCACGTAAAAGCCGATCCCGATAGTGATAAAGGAAAAAACCTAACCCTCAGAGCTTCTTCAGCCGATGCCTCTCCGCACTGTGCCAAGAACCGACTGACATGTTCTACTGTAGACGTGTTGTCCTGCCCTGAGAATTTAGAAAAATCCGGGAGCCTGTATCGGTGTGGTAATGGAACCCTATCGAACCACTCAGGATATGGATGCCGATACATGAATGCTTGTTCCTTGGGTTTCATCCCGAACTGTTCCCTTACTATTTCAGCAACCCTAGTTGATAATTCTTCTTCCCTCAGGTTGTCTTGTTGATACTGCACGGGTGGAGTTTGTTGCCGATCCCGTCTATTATATTCCCTCTGGTAAGTACCTGGATCGACTCCGCCTCCTGGGTAATTTTGCTGGTATCCTCCATAATAAGCAGTCCGATGGTACCCAGCAGGAATATCCTGTTGCCCCCAAGCCTGGTTGTGTGTAAACATACTCTCTGGTATATCTCTGCTGATGTTGTAGGTAACTTGATTTGGTTCAACCTTTGGCGGGAGGTAAACAGGACCCCGAGTAGGCTCTTGAAGGATTGATCCATCCGCCGTCTTCTTTATCAAATTATGAAGTGTATTCACCAGAACTCCTGACTGATTAATAAGCGCGTGATGAATTGCTTCATTTACCATCTCTTGTAAGGGTTTTACCGGTGGACTCTCAGGTGGTGTACGGCTCGATTCTCCAACCAGTACTGGCTTTGGAAACTGGGACTTTTGAATCGGCCCTTGCCTTGTCATGCTGAAGGACTCCAAACACAGCTTCTGAAAGTTGGCCACAGTTTGCTCAATCTGCTGTTTTTGTTCTTCTGTCAAATCTTCCATGCTGACCGGAATTATGTTTGTCCTGTTTTGACTTCCTTCCCGGCCATGTTTGCAGGTTTGATTGTCAAAACTTGGCGTTGAAACTTCGGGTTGAAACTTCGTGTCCCACCAGGCGTGCCAAAAGCGTGTTGACGCCGAAAGCCGCCGGGGGCCGTCCGGCGTCTGGGATGACACGCGAAGGCCTAGGAGCTTTGCTTCACTCCAGTGCAGGTCCTAAAAGTTTGAGGTTCGTAGGCGTGCCAGTCAATTTGACCCTGTAATTGACAAGGAGAAAAGATGTTAAATTCGTGAGCCAATCGGCTGGAAGCCGGCTTGGACTCATCCCATCGCCGATGGCCGATACGCACTGTAGCACTTATTACACTCGGCTAAAGGCCGATGACGGCGAGGAATAATAACACAATAATATCAAGTATAGTGCTAGCCGATCATCGAAGGGATGCTCAAAAGATCGGCTATAAATTTGGAAGAATAGCTAAGCAGAATGCATAAATGAATAGATTAAGTAGATTCTAGCCGATCATGATTTAAAGTTACTGTGAAGACACTGCTCACGCTCGTGCTCGGGCCCAGGTTCGCATCGGCTCCCGGGGTCGCTGTCCGTGCCTATGCCCGGGTCCTTACCTAAGGTCGTGCCCGGGTATTACCTGAGGTCGTGCCCGGGAACTGGTCTGCTTGCACTTGGATCGGTGGAGTAAATCAATCGGCTAGCCCTTAGCCGATCGTAGCAGTAACGTAGGCAAGAATATATAACAAAGCAAGCAGTATATAATCGGCTTTATTTAAAAAGAGATAACTTATCGGCTACGCACTCGATAAAACATCGCATAAAATCCATCGTCTTATTAAGAATAACATTATTATGCAGCCTAGTAGATCGGACCAAACCGTTGCAGCACAGACTGATAATAATGATATCCTCGATAGGCCGATAGATCTGGTGCAATCGTGATGTATGATAACTTATCGGCTATGCCCTCCGATAAGACGCTTGCGCATAAAGCATCGACCTAGCAGGATCGATTTATTCACTAGCAGTTTAATAGGTCGGACCGAACCGATGCAGCACAAACTGATGATAAATCGCTCCCAGTAAGCCGATACGATCTACGCACGCGTGATGTGATATACCTAATCAATCTATGAGGTCAAACTGAACTGATGCAGCCATAGATAAAGTAAATATATCGTGGTAAGCCGACTACCATAAACCGACTAGAATATCGGACCAAACCAAGGAAATCCTAGCCGATAGGTAGCCGGGGTGACGAGACTTACCCTCTCGCAGGAGTTCGGACCTAACCGATGCAGCCCGTCTCGAGAAGCAGGATCCCGTCGGAAGGGTGGCGATGCGCCGAATTTGTATTGATCTGTTTGATGATTTACAAGGTCCCCGGGCATACGTATTTATACCCCGAGTTACACAAGTCCTTATAGGACACGATACATGATTTCCTATCCATAACAGAAAACGCTAACTAATCCTGACCGGACACGAGGTCAGGTTTCCTAAAGATAAACATCTGCCTAATTAATAGGTACAGTAAATAACTGCCAAGTAACGGTCTTCACGGCTCCCTCCTGATTCCGGTCTCTTCTCCGTCAGTTGACTGCAATCTCTCCTTTGACCGAATCTGATACAGGGCCTTACCAAATTTTGGCGTTAACAGGTACTCCCAAGCGAAACAATCCCAATACTCCTTCAACAGTGTTATCAATTCTTCTCGAAGTTCAGGACTTAGTTTTTTCCTTATGTACGTCGGCCTTGGCTTATCTCCTGGTCCTATGTCAATTTCCTCCAACTCATCGGCTGACGTAAATCCTTGCCCTAGTTTCCCCTCGAAGTCTTCAATGGAGCCCATCAGAGTAACAATTCAGAGCCGACTTGCTAGATCGGCTGTATCCCCTGGCTAGTGACCTTAAGGTGGTCTCCTTCCCATATTTTTCCGGATAGGCAATCAACACCATCGGCTTCCCAGACTGGTAGATCGGTCATTGCAATATTGGTTGACCGATCTGCTAAGACCACTTTGACTTGATCCCCCTGCCACTGTATCAAACATTGATGCATTGTCGAAGGCACGCAACAGTTCGCGTGAATCCAGTCCCTGCCGAGAAGCAAACTGTACAACCCCTTTCCGTCGATGACGAAAAACGTGGTAGGTAATGTCTTATTCCCCACTGTCAACTCCACGTTCAATACGCCTTTTGCTTCTGACGAATTCCCACCGAAGTCTTTTAGCACCATATTTGTCTTGATCAGATCTTCGGCAATCTTTCCCAATTTCCGAAATGTGGCATGAGGCATGAGATTAACTGCTGCTCCCCCATCAACCAGCATCTTTGTCATCGGCTTCCCATTCACATAGCCCTTGATATATAATGGCTTCAGGTGCCGATGCTCTGACTCTTTAGGTTTATCAAATATGGCCTGGCTGGGTTGCAACGTTAATTGGGCAAACACTTCCTCATTGCCTTCCTCATCTGATGAAAGTGCTTTATACTCCCGAGGCAAAAAGAACACCATATTTGTTGGGGCCGATTGATCAGCTTCATCATCTTTTCTCTTCACGCGCCAAACTTGTTTAGTTCTCTTGTGACGATGATCGGCCTCTTCCTGATCTTGTCTCTGTTCTTCCTGTTGCTCTTGGTGTCGTAGCCACTGTGCCCTTCTTTTCTGATCCTTCGTGAATATCCCACTAGGGCACCATTGAGGATTCCAGACTTGTTTTTCATGCACTTCCTCTTCATCCTCCTCAAAGAACTCTTCATGGATCAGCCCTAATCGGCTATGAACCGATGCTCTTTTCCTAGGCGACCGATCCTGTGAAAACCTCTGCCGCTGATCATGCCGATTCCCCATATTATTGCACTCGGGGCAATCTTCAACTGATGGCAATCTCATCCCTTGATCCCAGCAAAACCGGAAGAACGGGCAGTCCCAATGCGGATTATATCTTTCTGGCTCATCCCTCTGTTCTCCGTCCCTCGAATATTTTGCTGTCATACCCGATGAAGTAATCCTTGACTTGTACCTTTGCGATCTTCCTCCATTGGCTTGATTCCTTGATGATGATCCCGTATAGACCATGTTTACGGGGAATGGGTGTCCATCAATCTTCATCGGCCTCTTGTCTTCGAATTTGATTCTCCCCTGTTCGACAGCCGACTGAATTTGTTGCCAAAAAACCTTGCACTCATTAGTATGATGTGATATAGTATTGTGCCACTTGCAATATCTTTTCTTTTTTAGTTCTTCGGCTGATGGAATCACGTGATTTGGTGGCAATTCTATCTGCTTCTCTTGTAACAACAACTCAAAGATTTTATCGGCCTTACTAATATCAAAATCATACCGCTCATCCTTGCCTATATCCTTGACCCATGGGCATGATACTGATTTCTTATTCCTGGCCCACTTCGCCAATCCAACCTCAGCATCGGATTCCTCATCGTCTGAGTCCAATGAATAGACCTGTACTTGAGCAACCCTTCTCTGGTACTTATCCTTTTTCGCCTCTTGAAATCGGCTTTCATGAGCCGATACTTTCTGTACCAGATGCGCCAGGGACTCAAACTCTTGTGACGAAAATCTCTCCTTAATCAGCGCCAAGAGACCCTGGAAAGCCAGATCGGCCAGATGCCCATCGCTCAGGTTCAAACTATAACATCGGTTTTTGATATCCCGAAATCGCTGAACGTATTCCGGTACTGTTTCATCTGGTCGTTGCCTAACCGATGTCAAATCTAACAGTCTCAACTCATGAATTCCAGCAAAGAAATATTTGTGAAACTGTTTTTCTAGATCGGCCCACCCCCGAACGGAATTCGGTGGTAATGAAGAAAACCATGTAAAAGCCGATCCCGATAGTGATAAGGGGAAAAACCTAACCGTCAGAGCTTCTTCAGCCGATGCCTCCCCACACTGTGCCAGGAATCGGCTGACATGTTCCACTGTAGACGTGTTGTCCTGCCCTGAGAACTTAGAGAAATCCGGGACCCTGTATCGGTGTGGTAATGGAACCCTGTCGAACCACTCAGGATATGGATGCCGATACATAAATGTCTGTTCCTTGGGCTTGATCCCGAACTGCTCCCTTACTATTTCAGCAACCCTAGTTGATAAATCTTCTTCCCTCAGGTTGTCTTGTTGGTACTGAACAGGTGGAGTTTGTTGCCGATTCTGTCTATTATACTCCCTCTGGTAAGTACCTGGATCGGCCCCGCCTCCTGGATAATTTTGCTGATATCCTCCATAGTAAGCAGACCGATGATATCCAGCAGGAACATCCTGTTGCCCCCCAGCCTGGTTCTGTGTAAACATGTTTTCTGGTATATCTCTGCTGACGTTGTAAGCAACCTGATTCGGTTCAACCTTCGGTGGGAGGTAAACAGGACCCCGAGCAGGCTCTTGAATAATCGATCCATCCACCGTCTTCTTTATGAGATTGTGAAGTGTGTTCACCAGAACCCCAGATTGATTGATGAGCGCGTGATGAACTGCTTCATTCACCATCTCTTGTAAGGGTTTTACCGGTGGACTCTCAGGTGGTGTACGGCTCGATTCTCCAACTAGCACTGGTTTTGGAAATTGGGATTTCTGAATCGGCCCTTGCCTCGTCATGCTGAAAGACTCTAAGCACAATTTCTGAAAATTGGCCATAGTTTGCTCGATTTGCTGTTTTTGCTCTTCTGTTAAATCTTCCATGCTGACCGGAATTATGTTGTCTGTTTTGACTTCCTTCCCGGCCATGTTGCAGATTTGATTGTTGAAATTTTGCATTGAAACTCCGAGTCCCACCAGGCATGCCAAAAACGTGTTGACGCCGAAAACCCGCCGGGGGCCGTCCGGCGTCTGGGAGACACGCGAAGGCCTGGGAGATTTGCTTCACTCCAGTGCAGGTCCTAAAATCTTGAGGTTCGTAGGCATGCCAGTCCATTTGACTGCGTGGTGGGCTGCGTGGGCTTTATCGCCCAGGAAAGAAGCCTGTGGCGGCCCATCTTCTCGTCTTCTTCACTTCCTTCCTTTCGAATTTTTTTATTTTTATATTTATTTAAAAAAATATTTACAAAACTAGATTTTCGTTTCAAAAATTTAGACCGGACCGTCCGCCCACGGATCGGACTGTCCGATAGCCCCCGAGACCGGATCGTCCGCCTAGGGAACGGACCGTCCGAATACCTAAGGATCGGACCGTCCGGATCCATATCGGACCATCCGACTCGCCGATCCGAGGTGGGGTTGAGCCGCGAAACCCTAACGCGCGCTTCCTACCTTAAAACAAGCATAACTTTCGAATACGGCATCGGAATCAGGCAAATAAGTACTCTGCGGACATCTATAGAAGATTTTATAGATGGTCAACACATATGTAATCAGAATAATCGAGTAGATTGTACCGCAGATAGAGACGAGCACAAATGAAAATAGTCGGAGATTTATTTGCATGTCATGAGAGCGAGTGAGAAATCAAAACAAGAAGTTGCATCCATCAATGGTTTGACTCGACCAGGCAAGCAAAAACACTAGTACTAGTATAGAAAAGAAGAAAAGATTGATGACATAGGCATAGGCAGCAGTAGAACTATTAGATTAGATTGGATCATTTGGCAGGAGGCGCGGGGCTGAGGAGAGCTTGCTGCTGGAGCTCGATGTCGTTGAGCTGCTGCTCGCGATCCATCTCGATGATGAGCGGGACGACGAGGACGAGGAAGGTGGTCCCCGCGATCCAGGCCGCCTTCCCGGTGCTCCGCAGCAGCTTCTTGCCCATGGTCGCCGCCTTGCGCCCATACGCCGCCACGGAAGACCGGGAGAAGGAGGCCAGCATGCCCTCCGCCCCGCCGCCGCCGCCGCGCTTGCTGAGGGATGCCATTGCTTCAAGGGTTTCCGATCCGATGGATGGAGAGGGGTGGTGGCCTTCTTATTTTCCGAGACTAGGTGGTGGGCTGCGTGGGCTTTATCGCCCAGGAAAGAGGCCCGTGGCGGCCCATCTGCTTGTCTTCTTCACTTCCTTCCTTGCCGCCCCCCGCCCCGAAGATCAGACCGTCCGCCCTGGGAACGGACTGTCCGAATCCCTGGATCAGACCGTCCTCCCAAATATCGGACCGTCCGAATCTCTCTGGATCAGACCGTCCGACTCTCCCGGAGTAAAAAAATATGAGGGTATTTTTTGATGATATTGGAGGAGGAAATTTTCCTAACAATCACCCCCCCTAAACCTGACATCACCATGCGCGCCGACTCACAGCAGGCATGGCTCCTCACAGGCATCCGCGAGGAGGGCCCTCTCCTTCTTCGGCTCTCGGCAGTCCCTGGCGATGTGGCCACGAACGCCGCAGTTGAAGCAACTACCTCGGTTGCGGTGCTCCGAACGCCCGCTGGTCCCCGAGCACGTGCTACTTCCGCCATCGTCATCGACGTGGCTGCCACTGCCCTTGTCGCTACCGCCTCCGCGCCGCGCATTTCCGCCGCGCCTCGCTTCGCCGCCGTGCTCCTTGCCGTTGTGCCGGCGAGCTTCCCACTGCTCCTCAGTGAGCAGCAGACGCCCAGCACCCCCCGTCTCCTCATCGACGTCGCGAGACTCTTCCGCCACGCGCAGACGTCCGACGAGCTCCTCCACGGACATGGTGTTGAGGTCCATAAGCATCTCGATCGCCACCGCGACCTGCTTCATCTTCTTCGGGACCACGCGCAGGATCTTCTTCACCACGCGGCTCTCCTCCATTGCCTCGCCAAGCTCGCGCAGGCTGGCAACAAGCCCGTTGATGCGCATCGCGAAATCGTCGACGGACTCCCCGTGTTGGGGACGACGCGCTCCACCGCGACGCCGGGCTTCTGCGGGGTGCTGGACATCTTCATTCCTTGCTCTGATACCAATTGTTAGCGCCGTAGCGAAGGTGTTCAATGAAATGCACTCGCCCCCGCCTACGCCCACGCCCGGGACCTGTGCCTGCGCCCGTGCCCGGGCCCTCGCCCGCGCCCTCGCCCGTGTAGCGAGAAGCCCGGAACCTCTGGCCGGGAGCATTTGCACACACACTCTCTCTCGGTTCACTGGAACACAACACACGAGCTCGAGCAGTCAACAATGGCGACGAACACCGCGGTTTTCTATCGAACTTGGCTACTGAAAACGATGGAGTACAAGGGCTATTTAACAGCCAGGGGATGCACACCTCGGAGCCACGAACTCCCTACCCGGCCATCTCGCCATGATCTGCACGATTCAGTCTTCAACGTCTCGAGCACCACACGCTCGTTTCCGAATGACTCGGACTCCTCCAATGCCAACCGGCACCATGCATGCCCTTCTCCCACCTGTTCTCACGCACAAAACAAACTAAATCGACTCGGACTCACCGACGCGAACGCACCGCATTCTCCACGACACAGCTCGATACCACGCGACACACACGCACTACTGACCAGAACACATCTCGGTCAGGTTTATTTTCCTAACACAACGAACACGCTGGGTTCAATCCATCTAACCGTATACGCCAAAGCTTTAATGGCAAATTTCTCACGTGGTATGACGAGGTTGCCCCTAGCTTTGGAGTATAGGAAAAATTGAATTATATATGTGTTGCTATTTTGCTAGTTTAAAAAATATGAAAATTTCCTCCTCCAATATCATCAAAGAATACCCTCATATTTTTTTACTCCGGGGGAGTCGGACGGTCCGATACAAAGGAGGACGGTCCGATCTGTGGGAGGACGGTCCGATTAGGACATTCGGACGGTCCTATCCTTGGACGGACGGTCCGATCTGCGGGCGGGGCAGCGGGGCAACAGTCCGATCTGGGGGAGTCGGACGGTCCGATAAATCGGCGGACGGTCCTATCGGGACGGATCAGACGGTCTGATCCATGGGAGGACGGTCCGATCGTAGAGGATTCGGACGGTCCGATCTGGGCCCGGGGCGGGGGGCAGGGGGCAACGGTCCGACCCGGGGGGTGTAGGACGGTCCGATAGAGTGGCGGACGGTCCGATGATGGTGGTATTGGACGGTCCGGTCCTCGTAGATACGGATGGTTCGATCCCTGGGCGGACGGTCTGATCTCGGTGGCGGGGCAGGGGCAACGGTCCGACCGGGGGAGTCGGACGGTCCGATAGGTCGGCGGACGGTCCGATCTGGTTGGATTCGGACGGTCCGTTGTAACAGCCCACTTTTGATCTTTGGTGCATAAAACCGTTTTTCCATCTGCATGCCCTTCATGTCATCTTTCATGCATGAAAAATCTCAGCCAACGGGTTAAGGATCGTGCGATCTATGTAAACCAGCGCCTTAGGGACCAAAACAGAGCAGGCGCAGATAGGGACAATGGAGCGGACCGTCCGGACTGGGAGTGGATGGTCCGGCCAGGCAAAGAGCTGTGTCGGCGAGCTTCCCCGCGGTGGCGATGGCGATGGCGGCGTCGGCTGCAGTCGGGGCCGAAAGAGAAAAGCCAGAGGAGTTCAAGGCGAAGCTGTAGGTAGTCTTCTCATGGCCAGCGGTGGCCGGAATCCCGTGCTCTCTCCCGAGTTCACGCCCGTGCCCGCCGCACTCTCTCCCGTGCCCGCGCCCTTTCTCGCACTCGCGCCCACGCTCTCTCGCGACCGCGCCCACGCCCTCTCTCCCGAGCCCGCGCCCGCGCTCTCTCGCGTGAGCCTACGCCCTCGCCTGCGCTCTCGCCCGCGCATTCATCCAATGGGTCTTGTGTTTGGATCGCATGGTTGTTGGAGATAGTCCTCAAGTGTGAATCTTTGATACATGATGCTATCTTTTGTGCCCTGTCCTCCATCGCCCAAACGAGATCACGCAAGGATCTCTCTCCGCCCGTGCGGCTCGACCAGGTGGCATCCCCTGCATGCCCCAGACCACGTGAGAGGGAGAGGCAGAGCCGCCTTGGGACCTCGCGATACACCCCCGACAGCCTCAGCAACGCCCTGCCCTGTCCCATCTGTCTGCTGCACGCTTACCCGCGCACACATCATCGCAAGACCGATGGAGAACCAGCGCCCCTCCCCTCTCCTCTTCCTTCCCTGCCTTCCTTTTTAACCAAGCCTATGTCCTCCTGCTTCCCCAGCTCGCCCTCTTTCTATGGAGTGGGGCACGTGTATTCTCAAATGAGTGGGGCACGTGTATTCTCAAAGATTGACTTGAGACTAGGCTACTTTCAGCTGAAAATCAGACCCGATGATATCCCGAAGACAGCCTTCACCACACGTTACGGTCTGTACGAGTACACCGTAATGTCTTTTGGATTAACTAATGCCCCGGCTGTCGATGTTTTACACCGACAATAAATATATGGGGCTACTCGGCGGATGGAAACTCGGTGGATTGCAAAGGAACACAAGGAGATTTTATACTGGTTCAGGCCCTCAATGTGAGGTAATACCCTACGTCCAGTTTATATGTATTCCTTTGAGGATATACGGTGGTGGTTCTGATGAACCGTATGGCCGTGAGCTTATGAGTGCTCATCTGCCCTCAGGGGGCGCCCTGCCTCCCCTTATATACTGGGGGACAGGGTTATAAGGTAGGAGTCACCATCGGATTATGACTAGGAGATCTCCCCTTAGAGATATAACGCGCCCAACTAGGACTGTATATTCCTTTCCATATAAGGCGAAGTCTGCCGAATCTAGCTATATCTCTAATCACAAGGCTAGGCCCATCCTCTATCCGAGTGGCCCATATGCTTGTCATGAGGTACCCGGGGCCCATGGCACCCACAGTAGCCCCCGAGACCTTCATAGTTGAGTCACAGCTGATGCCAAGTGCTCATCCTCCATGGTGAAGTATTCCCGAGTGCATTGCTCCCGAGTACTCTTTGTTTGAGTGCTGCTTCTCCCGAGTCCTGCTTCATGTCAGCTGGCAGCGAGGCTATGAAGGGCTCCATGTAGATGTAGGAATAGTGTGCGCCAAATAGGCGCACCTATTAGGTGTAGCCCCCGACTTTGTGCTTAATTGTGAAAACAATTAAACATGAAGTCAAAGATCTTTAACCTTGTAGTCTTTCCCGAGTAGATTACTACTGGTATATGAAACTCTTCGGTATCATGTCAACCGGAATATGATTTATAGTCTTGCCGAGTAGGGAACTACTCGTATATAGGACTCTTCGACTTCATGTCAGTCGGAATGTGTGTTTATAGTCTTGCCGAGTAGGGTGCTACTCGTATATGGGACTCTTCAGCATCATGTCAGCTGGAAAGGGGGTGTTTATAGTCTTTCCCGAGTAATATATGTCGATGTTTTACACCGGCAATAAATACATGGGGCTAGTCGGCGGATGTAAACTCGGTGGATTGCAAAGGAACACAGGGAGATTTTATACTGGTTCAGGCCCTCGGTGTGAGGTAATACCCTACGTCCAGTTGTGGTGTTATTCCTTTGAGGATTTGTGGTGGTGATTCTGGTGAACTTGTGCGCACCTGCCCTCATGGGGCGCCCTGCCTCCCCTTATATACTGGGGGACAGGGTTACAAGGTAGGAGTCCCCATCGGATTACGACTAGGAGATCTCCCCTTAGAGATATAACGCACCCGACTAGGACTGTATATTCCTTTCTATACAAGGCGAAGTCTGCCGAATCTAGCTATATCTCTAATTACAAGGCTAGGCCCATCCTCTATCCGAGTGGCCCATATGCTTGTCATGAGGTACCCGGGGCCCATGGCACCCACAGTAGCCCCCAAGACCTTCATAGTTGAGTCACAGCTGATGCCAAGTGCTCATCCTCCACGGTGAAGTCTTCCCGAGTGCATTGCTCCCGAGTGCTCTTTGTCTGAGTGCTGCTTCTCCCGAGTCCTGCTTCATGTCAGCTGGCAGCGAGGCTATGAAGGTCTCGATGTAGATGTTGGAATAGTGTGCACCGAATAGGCGCACCTATTAGGTGTAGCCCCCGACTTTGTGCTTAATTGTGAGAACAATTAAACATGAAGTCAAAGATCTTTAACCTTGTAGTCTTTCCCAAGTAGATTACTACTGGTACATGAGACTCTTCGGTATCATGTCAACCGGAATATAATTTATAGTCTTGCCGAGCAGGGAACTACTCGTATGTAGGACTCTTCAGCGTCATGTCAGCCGGAAAGGGGGGTGTTTATAGTCTTTCCCGAGTAGTATACTACTCGAAAATCAGACTCGTCGGCATCATGTCAGCCAGGATGATTATTTATAGTCTTTTCCAAGTAATATATTACTCGAAAATTAGACTCGTCAGCTTCATGTCAGCTGGAAAAGGGTTTATAGTCTTTCCCGAGTGGCGTCCCATTCGGAAGTTAGACTCTTCAGCTCGTCAGCTGGAAGAATGTTTATAGTCTTTCCGAGTAGTATACAACTCAAAAGTTAGACTCCTCCACATCATGTCAGCGGGAATGAGAAATTTATAGTCTCTCCCGAGTAGTGCACTACTCAAAAGTTAGACTCTTCCACATCATGTCAGTGGGAATAATGTTGCTCATGGCAACTGATGGCCACGCATGTAGGCCGAGTACCACTTTATGAAAATAAATCCACGGTGTGGTTAGGTGTACCCGAGAAAGATACCTGCATCCCCAATTTTAATGAAGACCAGCTTGTGATCCTTGTAAGGATGTATCCTCGAGACCTGGTGGATAGAACAGATACCCAAACATATATGTTTAGCAATAAGGCTCTCATGAAGCATATCTGTTTACCTCATCGGCTCCTGTTGGTAGCACCAGCGCTATAATTTCAACTCAGCCTACGGGCGGGCCACATGGAGCATGCTACTGTAGGAACTCATATCTTGGTGGCTGCTACCAAATAAGCCAGCCTGAGCCGACCTATCCGACATAGCTCTATAGAAGTATCATCCATCGCCTGTCAGGATGAGTTTTTTGGTGTCGATAACCGCAATCAGCCAGAGAAATCCTTACTCGCAAGCCTTTCCGACTTATGTTCTGGATGCAGCCTGGTTGCCACATAAGCCTGAGTGGGTATAATGCAGGATCTGCTTGCCCTCCTCAGGTGTGACGCAGTGCATGAGAACTCCGGATGCACTTTGACGATGTAAGTCTTCTCTGACTTGGGTAAAGCCGAACAAGGTACCCGAACCTTGGATTAGCAGAGGGTTCGGCTGGCGACCCTCATGGGGCGTACCCTATCTAATAGAATTATAGCCAAGCCAGGCACCCAAACCTTGCATTAGCATAGGATTCGGCTAGCGACCCTCATGGGGCGTACCCAACCTGACAGAGCCGTGACCAAATGAGGTACCCGAACCTAGCATTAGCGTAGGATTCGGCTGGTGACCCTCATGGGGCGTACCCTACTTAGCCGAGTGGTATACAGCCCGACTGGCGCCGGGGGCCGATTGTTAGCTCACATGGAGCGTAGTCGGGGAAGATGATGTCCCGACTGGTGCAAGTACTCGGTGAGTAGCCCTCATGGAGCATCCCGAGTGTATTTTGGCAGACTTGTCCAGCCCCCGAGCGTAGGAGATATGCTCGCAGCCCTGAGTTCCTGTCACGCGTATCCGGAGCTGGGCCTGCAATATAAAGATATCGGATGAGTAGCATCTGATGATGAAAACAATCATCCGAATAAAATGTATTTTACAATACATGTAAATACGAGTTTTTCCTCTTTGATATTAATTTCCCCGAGTAGTTGATCCCTTACGTTTAAGCACTCTGCCCGACTAGTCATAGCCCCCTAGCGTCGGGAGTTGGCTCATGGCTCTTTCCCAGACACGCGTTTTGGGTGACTTGAGTTCGTCTTTCATGGAGCAAAATTTCACGGATCAGGATTTATGCTAGTTGAGTACTTTTGCAATCATTTAAGAGCAAAAACAGAGAAGAGTGCAGCTTGTGCACCTATTAGGTGTAAGCGGCTGTGGCATTGGTAAAGCCGAGTGAAGAAATATTTATCAGGAAGCGACTTAGCTGTTCGGTATTTCGGAGTGGGGATGCCATCCTTGCATTTGAGCTTGTGAGCCCCCGAGCATGTCACTTGTTGTTCTGATAATCTTCAGTTGTAGAAAGTCGAAGATGATTGTGACCGACTGCCACAATGAAGCCGTCCGACTTGCGTTTGCGATTCCCGGCTTTAGTCGGGACCGCGTCGTTGGTGCCCTCCCGCTTCTTCTGTCAGGATGCCTTTTTATCTTCAAGGGCCTCAGCAACAGCGTGGGCTGAGTCGGCGTATTTGTTCGCCATGTCGAATAAAGCCTTGACAGAGTTGGGAGGCTTCCGCGTGAATTTGTCGATGAACGAGATGTCTTTGACTCCTTTTCGAAAGGCGGCGATGACGACCTCGTCCTTGATCTTCGGGATTGAGTTCCTCTTCTCAGAAAACCTCTTGATGAAGTCACGAAGAGACTCGTTCTTCCTTTGACGCAACTGATATAGGTCGTACTCGGAAGATGGCCTCTCATATGTTCCCTGGAAGTTGGTGATGAAACGTTCCCGGAGTTCTCCCCAAGAGCCGATTGATTGCTTGGGAAGTCCTGTTAGCCATGTCCTCGCTGAGTCGGCTAGAGCAACTAGGAGGTAGTTAGCCATGACTTTGTGGTCACCTCTGGCAGCTTGGATTGCCAGAGTGTATGCTGTGAGCCAGGACTCGGGATCGGTCTTGCCGTCGTATTTTTCGATGCTTGTAGGCTTGAAACCCGACGACCAGTCGACCTGTTGTAGCTCCTGGGTGAAGGCCGGTATGCCTTCGTCTTCATGAGGACTCCGATCCCGACTACGGCGGCGAAACCGCTCGTGGTGGAGGCCGAAATGCTCGTTCTCGTCTTCCAGTTGGCGTTGCTCGTCTTCTTCTCGTTCACGGCGCCGAGCATTGGTGTCCTGCCGAAGATCACTCCATAGTTGGCTTCGGAGATCCCGGTTGTCCCGACGGTCACTTCGACGTTGCCGGTTGTTGTTTGGGTTGCCGAGTGACGTTTGGCGTGACTGCGTGCAGCCGACTAGAGCCGGCCGCTCAGCGTCGCTTTGAGGTAGACGAGACTGCCATTGGGGATGCCGACCGGTTGGTCGGTATGAGGGTATCGCCCGACTGTTGGTGCTGCTGACATGCAGCAGCGGTAAGCATGGCTTTTATCCTTGCGATCGTCGGGGTGGCCTGGTGATCAGGCCCGAACTGGAGTGTATCCAGTAGAGTTGCAGCGGCCACGATGTTCTGTTGGGGAGTAACGAAGACATCGTGGTCGCCGACTCGGGTTTGGAGGATTTGCTGCTGAGCGGTTTGCCCAGCCCTGCGTAGATCGTCGTTGCGGGCGTGCAGGCGTCTTGCTTCTTCCTCCTGTTGTTCTTGCAGTCGGCAGGCCTCCTCCTCTTGTGGCTCGTGTCGTCGGCATGATTCCTGAGTAGGAATAGAGCCTCTGGATGCCATGAAAATTTCTCGCGGTGGAGTGAAGCTTGCCGAGCTAGTGTCCGACTTGGAGTCGGAATCCGACTGGGAGTCGTAGCTCGACTGAGAGTCGAGTCGGAATAGTCGATGGGGGTTATTACAACTCCGACCTCCCTAGATCCGATCTCGAGCGGCTCGGGGCCGTTTCCGAGTCGAACTCCAGAGGATTGGGTTTGCCGCGTCAGATGTAGATTGTAGATATCCGCGGCGTTGCCGAGTCCGAACGGGAAATTGACGATCTCTTCCTTTTTTGGCCCGACCTCGGCCGGCTCAAAATCGAGTCCGAGTCAAACACCGAAAGAAAGAGTTGTCCCTGGACTCGGGCGTATTGGAGGTTGCTGCAACATGTCGTGAAAGATTGCTGCAGCATCGTGTAGGCCGACTGGCGCGGAGTCGGCTGGCTCCCTAGCAGATCGGATCGAGTCCGAGTCGGCCAAGGTGACATTGCCAACCTGGTCGGCGACGAAGTCGAGGCTTCTGAATGCGATTGTATCTCTGGGGGAGAGTATGCCGCCGTCGACTTCGTTTGTTGGATCCATCGAGCTTGTAGATGTAGATCGCGCCGGAGCCCCTACCTGGCGCGCCAACTGTCGATGTTTTACACCAGCAATAAATACATGGGGCTAGTCGGCGGATGTAAACTCGGTGGATTGCAAAGGAACACAGGGAGATTTTATACTGGTTCAGGCCCTCGGTGTGAGGTAATACCCTACGTCCAGTTGTGGTGTTATTCCTTTGAGGATTTGTGGTGTGATTCTGGTGAAACTTGTGGTGCACCTGCCCTCATGGGCGCCCATGCCTCCCCTTATATACTGGGGACAGGGTTACAAGGTAGGATCCCCATACGGATTACGACTAGGAGATCTCCCCTTAGAGATATAACGCACCCGACTAGGACTGTATATTCCTTTCTATACAAGGCGAAGTCTGCCGAATCTAGCTATATCTCTAATTACAAGGCTAGGCCCATCCTCTATCCGAGTGGCCCATATGCTTGTCATGAGGTACCCGGGGCCCATGGCACCCACAATATACTACTCGAAAATTCGACTCGTCAGCTTCATGTCAGCTGGAAAAGGTGTTTATAGTCTTTCCCGGTGCGTCCCATTCGGAAGTTAGACTCTTCAGCTCGTCAGCTGGAAGAATGTTTATAGTCTTTCCCGAGTAGTATGCTACTCGAAAGTTAGACTCCTCCGCATCATGTCAGCGGGAATGAGAATTTTATAGTCTCTCCCGAGTAGTGTACTACTCGAAAGTTAGACTCATCCGCGTCATGTCAGCGGGAATAATGTTGCTCATGGCAACTGGTGCAGCACGCATGTAGACCGAGTACCACTGTATGAAAAATATAATCCATTACGTGGTTAGGTGTACTCGAGAGAGATACCTGGCTATCTCCAATTTTTAATGAAGACCAACTTGTGATCCTTAAGGATATATCCTCGAGACCTGGTGGATAAGAAACAGATACCCAAACATATATGTTTAGCAATAAGGCTCTCATAAAGCATATCTGTTTACCTCATCGGCTCCTGTTGGTAGCACCAGCGCTATAATTTCAACTCAGCCTGCGGGCGGCCCACATGGAGCATGCTACTGTAGGAACTCATATCTTGGTGGCTGCTACCAAATAAGCCGGCCTGAGCTGACCTATCCAGCATAGCTCTAGAGAAGTATCATCCATCGCATGTCAGGATGAGTTTTTTGGTGTTGGTAACCACAATCAGCCAGAGAAATCCTTATTCGCAAGCCTTTCCGACTTACGTTCTGGATGCAACCTGGTTGCCACATGTGCCCGAGTAGGTATGTTGCAGGATCTGCTTGCCCTCCTCAGGTGTGACGCAGTGCATGAGAACTCCGGATGCGCTTTGACGATGTAAGTCTTCTCTGACTTGGGTAAGGCCGAACAAGGTACCCGAACCTTGAATTAGCAGAGGGTTCGGCTGGCGACCCTCATGGGCGTACCCTATCCAACAGAGTTATAGCCAAGCTAGGCACCCGAATCTTGCATTAGCATAGGATTCGGCTGGCGACCCTCATGGGGCGTACCCAACCTGACAGAGTTGTGGCCAAATAAGGTATCCGAAGCTAGCATTAGCGTAGGATTCGGCTGGCGACCCTCATGGGGCGTACCCTACTTAGCCGAGTGGTAGTCGGGGAACATGACGTCCCGACTGGCGCAAGTACTTGGTGAGTAGCCCTCATGGAGCATCCCGAGTGTATTTTGGCAGACTTGTCCAGCCCCCGAGCGTAGGAGATAGGCTCGCAGCCCTGAGTTCCTGTCACGCGTATCCGGAGCTGGGCCTGCAATATAAAGATATCGGATGAGTAACATCTGATGATGAAAACAATCATCCGAATAAAATATATTTTACAATATATGTAAATTCATGTTCTTCCTCTTATTGATATTAATTTCCCCAAGTAGTTGACCCCTTACGTTTAAGCACTCTGCCCGACTAGTCATAGCCCCCTAGCGTCGGGAGTTGGCTCATGGCTCTTTCCCAGACACGCGTTTTGGGTGACTTGAGTTCGTCTTTCATGGAGCAAAGTTTCACGGATCAGGATTTATGCTACTCACGTACTTTTGCAATCATTTAAGAGCAAAAACAGAGAAGAGTGCGGCTTGTGCACCTATTAGGTGTAAGCGGCTGCGGCATTGGTAAAGCCGAGTGAAGAAATATTTATCAGGAAGCGACTTAGCTGTTCGGTATTTTGGAGTGGGGATGCCATCCTTGCGTTTGAGCTTGTGAGCCCCCGAGCATGTCACTTGTTGTCCTGATAATCTTCAGTTGTTGAAAGTCGAAGACGATTGTGACCGATTGCCACAATAGAGCCGTCTGACTTGCGTTTGCGATTCCCAGCTTTAGTCGGGACCGCGTCGTCGGTGTCGTCCCGTTTCTTCTGTCAAGGTGACTTGTTGTCATCGAGGGCCTCGGCAACAGCGTGGGCCGAGTCGGCGTACTTGTTTGCCATGTCAAATAGGGCCTTGACAGAGTTGGGAGGCTTCCGCGTGAATTTGTCGATGAACGAGGTGTCTTTGACTCCTTTTCGAAAGGCGGTGATGACGACCTCGTCCTTGATCTTCGGGATTGAGTTCCTCTTCTCAGAAAACCTCTTGATGAAGTCACGAAGAGACTCGTTCTTCCTTTGATGCAACTGATGTAAGTCGTGCTCGGAAGATGGCCTCTCGTATGTTCCCTGGAAGTTGGCGATGAAGCGTTCCCGGAGTTCTCCCCAGGAGCCGATTGATTGCTTAGGAAGTCCTGTTAGCCATGTCCTCGCTGAGTCGGCTAAAGCGACTGGGAGGTAGTTAGCCATGACTTTGAGATTTCCTCCAGCTGCTCGGATCGCCAGAGTGTAGACCGTGAGCCAGGACTCGGGATTGGTCTTGCCGTCGTATTTGTCGATGTCTGTAGGCTTGAAACCCGACGGCCAGTCGACCTGTTGTAGCTCCTGGGTGAAGGCAGGTATGCCTCCGTCTTCATGAGGACTCCGACCCCGACTACGGCGGCGAAACCGCTCGGGGTGGAGGCCGAAATGCTCGTTCTCATCTTCCAGTTGGCGTTGCTCGTCTTCTTCTCGTTCGCAGCGCCGAACATTGGTGTCCTGCCGAAGATCACGCCATAGTTGGCCTCGGAGATCCCGGTTGTCCCGACGGTCACTTCAACGTTGCCGGTTGTTGTTTGGGTTGCCGAGTGACGTTTGGCGTGACTCCGTGTGCAGCCGACTAGAGCCGGCCGCTCGGCGTCGCTTTGAGGTAGACGAGACTGCCATTGGGGATGCCAACCGGTTGGTCGGCATGAGGGTACCGCCCGACTGTTGGTGCTGCTGACATGCAGCAGCGGTAAGCATGGCTTTTATCCTTGCGATCGTCGGGGTGGCCTGGTGATCAGGCCCAAGCTGGACAGTGTCCAGTAGGGTTGCGGCGGCCACGATGTTCTGTTGTGGCGTGACGAAGACGTCGTGGTCACCGACTTTTGTTTGGAGGATTTGTCGCTGAGCAGTCTGCCCAGCCCTGCGTAGGTTGTCGTTGTGAGCGTGCAGGCATCTTGCTTCTTCCTCCTGTTGTTCTTGCAGTCGGCAGGCCTCCTCCTCTTGTTGTTCGCATAGTCGGCGTGATTCCTGAGTAGGAGTAGAGCCTTTGGATGCCATGAATATTTCTCGTGGCGGGGAGAAGCTCGCCGACCTGCTGTCCGACTGAGAGTCGGAGTCCAACTTCGAGTCGAAGTCAGAATGGTTGATTGGGATGAGAGCGACTCCGACCTCCCTAGATCCGATCTCGAGTGGCTCGGGGCCGTATCCGAGTCGAACTCCAGGGGATCGGGTTTGCCGCGTCGGATGTTGATTGTAGATATCCGCAGCGTCGCCAAGTCCGAACGGGAAATTGACAATCTCTCCCTTTGTTGGCCCGATCTCAGCCGGCTCAAAACCGAATCCGAGTCGAACACTGAATGAAAGAGTTGTCCCTGGACTCGGGCGTATTGGAGATCGCCGCAGCATGTCGGTGATGGTTGCCGCGGCGTCTTGTAGGCCGACTGGCGCAGAGTCGGCTGGTTCCTCGGCCGGTTGGATCGGGTTCATGTCGGCCAAGGCGAGATTGCCGATCATGTCGGCGACGAAGTCGAGGCTTCCGAATGATATTGTATCTCCGGGAGAGAATTTTCCGCCGTCGACTCCGGTTGCTGGATCCATCGAGCTTGTAGATGTAGATCGCGCCGCAACCCCTACCTGGCGCGCCAACTGTCGATGTTTTACACCGACAATAAATATATGGGGCTACTCGGCGGATGGAAACTCGGTGGATTGCAAAGGAACACAAGGAGATTTTATATTGGTTCAGGCCCTCAATGTGAGGTAATACCCTACGTCCAGTTTATATGTATTCCTTTGAGGATATACGGTGGTGGTTCTGATGAACCGTATGGCCGTGAGCTTATGAGTGCTCATCTGCCCTCAGGGGGCGCCCTGCCTCCCCTTATATACTGGGGGACAGGGTTACAAGGTAGGAGTCCCCATCGGATTACGACTAGGAGATCTCCCCTTAGAGATATAACGCGCCCAACTAGGACTGTATATTCCTTTCCATATAAGGCGAAGTCTGCCGAATCTAGCTATATCTCTAATCACAAGGCTAGGCCCATCCTCTATCCGAGTGGCCCATATGCTTGTCATGAGGTACCCGGGGCCCATGGCACCCACACCGGCAAGCTTCATGAACTTGATGAATAAGATTTTTATGGAGTACTTGGATCAGTTTGTAGTAGTCTTTATTGATGACATCCTCATCTACTCGAAGAGTGAAGAAGAGCATGAAAGGCACCTACGACTAGTTTTGGATAAACTTCGAGAGCACCAATTATATGCAAAATTTAGCAAGTGTGAGTTCTGGTTGAAGGAGGTTGGATTCCTTGGTCATGTGCTATCTGAGGGTGGAGTAGCCGTTGACCCAAGCAAGGTCCAGGAGGTGTTGAATTGGAATCAACCCCAGAATGTTTCGGACATAAGACGCTTTCTTGGATTGGCTGGCTACTACCGCCGGTTCATTGAAAGTTTTTCAAAGATTGCTAGACCAATGACTCAGCTGTTGAAGAAGGAAAAGAGGTTTGAATGGACTAAGGAATGCGAAGAAAGCTTCCAAGAATTAAAGAAAAGACTAACCACAGCACCCGTGTTGGTTTTACCGGATGTTGGCAAGAACTTCGATGTGTATTGTGACGCATCTCGGTTAGGTCTTGGCTGCGTGTTGATGCAAGAAGGGAAGGTAGTAGCCTATGCATCGCGGCAATTAAGGCCACATGAACAGAACTACCCTACGCATGACTTAGAGCTAGCGGCTGTTGTGCATGCCTTGAAGATTTGGCGGCATTACTTGATCGGTAATTGCTAAGAGATATACTCAGATCACAAGAGCCTAAAATATATATTCACACAAGCGGATCTGAACCTGAGGCAAAGGAGATGGCTCGAGTTAATCAAGGACTATGACCTAGGCATAAATTATCACCCGGGGAAGGCCAACGTAGTTGCAGACGCGCTGAGTCGGAAAGCTCATTGCAATAATCTCACACTAAGCAATGGACAACCTGAGTTGTATAAGGAATTTCAACGCCTCAACCTGGAATTGGTGGAGTATGGTTGTGTTGCAGCCATGGAAGCAAAGTCGATGTTGGAAGACCAAATTCTTGCAGCCCAAGCTGAAGACAAGGAAGTCCAGGAAATTAAGCGCAGCATCGAGGAAGGGGGAACCTCAGATTACAACATGGATGAAAATGGAGTGGTTAGGCGTGGACAGCGGATATATATCCCCAAAGATGAAAAGGTCAAGAACCTGATTCTGAGAGAAGCCCATGAAACGTTGTACTCAATTCATCCCGGTAGTACCAAGATGTACCAAGATTTAAGGAAGGATTTTTGGTGGGCAAGCATGAAGCGTGACGTAGCTGAATACGTGGCGCTCTGTGATGTGTGTCAGCGAGTGAAGGCTGAGCACCAAAGGCCAGCCGGCCTACTACAGCCATTACAGATCCCGGAATGGAAATGGGACGAAGTTGGAATGGACTTCATCACTGGTTTGCCAAGGTCACAGCGAGGCAATGATTCAATATGGGTTGTAGTTGATCGGTTGACAAAAGTAGCACACTTTATACCAGTGAAAACCACTAACAAAGGAACCAAGCTAGCTGAATTGTATTTCTCTCAGGTTGTTTGCTTGCATGGTGTGCCAAAACGGATAGTTTCGGACAGAGGCGCCCAGTTCATCTCACATTTTTGGAAACGGTTGCAGCAAGCAATGGGAACCAACCTAGCTTTTAGCACCGCTTATCACCCGCAAACTGGAGGACAAACTGAGAGGGTGAACCAAATTCTAGAGGACATGTTAAGAGCATGTGTGCTGTCCCATGGACCAAGCTGGGAAAATTGCTTGCCGTATGCCGAGTTTTCTTACAACAACAGCTACCAAGCAAGCCTACAAATGTCACCATTCGAGGCTCTCTATGGGAGGAAGTGTAGAACACCTCTAAGCTGGTCACAAGTTGGTGAGAGACACGCTTTTGGCCCCACTTCGATCAATGAAGCGGAAGAGCAAATTCGGTTGATTAGAGAAAGATTGAAGGAAGCCCAAACAAGACAAAAGAGCTATGCTAACCAAAGGAGGCGTGAGCTGAAGTTCAGACCTAATGACTTCGTATATCTCAAAGTGACGCCGCTCCGAGGTACCCACAGGTTTCAAGTCAAGGGAAAATTAGCACCACGGTACGTTGGACCGTATAGGGTGCTTGCAAGAGTAGGAGAAGTGGCCTATAGATTGGACCTGCCACCCAAGCTGTTTGAAGTGCACAATGTCTTCCATGTATCACAGTTAAGGAAGTGCCTCAGAGTGCCCACTGAGGTTGCGCCAGTAGGAAGCATCGAACTACCACAAGACCTCACGTACAAAGAGCACCCAATCCGCATAATAGAAGAAGCTGAGCGACGGACAAGGAACAGGACAATCAAGATGTGCAAAGTACAGTGGAGCAACCACACAGTGGATGAGGCAACCTGGGAGCGTGAAGACCATCTTCGAAGCGAGTTTCCCTACCTCTTTGCAGAGCCGGCCGAATCTCGGGGACGAGATTCATTTTATGGGGGGTAGGTTTTGTAACAGCCCACTTTTGATCTTTGGTGCATAAAACCGTTTTTCCATCTGCATGCCCTTCATGTCATCTTTCATGCATGAAAAATCTCAGCCAACGAGTTAAGGATCGTGCGATCTATGTAAACCAGCGCCTTAGGGACCAAAACAGAGCAGGCGCAGATAGGGACAATGGAGCGGACCGTCCGGACTGGGAGTGGATGGTCCGGCCAGGCAAAGAGCTGTGTCGGCGAGCTTCCCCGCGGTGGCGACGGGGATGGCGGCGTCGGCTGCAGTCGGGGCCGAAAGAAAAAAGGCAGAGGAGTTCAAGGCGAAGCTGTAGGTGGCCGGCGGTGGCCGGAATCCTGCGCTCTCTCCCGAGTTCGCGCCCGTGCCCGCCACACTCTCTCCCGTGCCCGCGCCCTTTCTCTCGCCCGCGCCCTCTCGCTCGCCCGGGCCCACCGCACCCTCTCTCGCGCCCGCGCCCGTGCCCTCTCGCTCGCTCGCCCGCGCCCGCGCCCTGTTGCTCCTGCGCCCGCGCTCTCTCGCGCGAGCCTGCGCCCTCGCCTGCGCTCTCGCCCGCGCATTCATCCAATGGGTCTTGTGTTTGGATCGCATGGTTGTTGGAGATAGTCCTCAAGTGTGAATCTTTGATACGTGATGCTATCTTTTGTGCCCTGTCCTCCATCGTCCAAACGAGATCACGCAAGGATCTCTCTCCGCCCGTGCGGCTCGACCAGGTGGCATCCCCTGCACTCCCCAGACCATGTGAGAGGGAGAGGCAGAGCCGCCTTGGGACCTCGCGAGACGCCCCCGACAGCCTCAGCAGCGCCCTGCCCTGTCCCATCTGTCTGCTGCACGCTTACCCGCGCATACATCATCGCAAGACCAATGGAGAACCAGCACCCCTCCCCTCTCCTCTTCCTTCCCTGCCTTCCTTTTTAACCAAGCCTATGTCCTCCTGCTTCCCCAGCTCGCCCTCTTTCTCACCTGCCAAGGACCCAAAGGTTTGCCCCTTGGTTCGCTGAGAACGTGAGGTGCCGCCCACGGCGCCGGCGAGCACACGCCTTCCGTCTGGGAGCTCTGGTGAGTTTCACCTTGTCTCAGCTGTGTCACCATGTGTTCCTGCCCGACCTAACTCCGTTTTTGCCCTCGGCAAGCAGCAGGCACCACCGCAGCCCCATCGTGTTTTGCAACGCCGACCGGGTGCCGCCGTGAACTTGCGGCCGCTAAACTGCGCCCTGGTGAGTTAGCGCTGTCCTGGCCGTATCGCCATCTTTCCTTCACCCTTTGAGCTCATCACAGCACTTGTCTACAGCCTCCTTCACGAGCAACCCTGTTGCCGAGCTGACCACCGCCTCAACGTTGCGCCCCACGGCCTGCAGTTCTCGGTGAGATTCTGTTTCTGCATGTACTTCCTTTTTATTCCTAGGAGGCCACTAGTTCTCCCCACGTCCTCGGCTTGGCCTGTCATGCCATTGTTTTGCCATCCACCCAAGCGCCACCACCGTGGCCACATGTGTGGATGAGGCTCAATCGGAGCATGGCCGCTTGTAGTAGAGCCCTTCGATCTTGCATGCAGGACCCCTAGAGCTTCCCCACGCCCCTGCATCACTAGCCTTGCACTAGAGCATGAGAGGTCAGAGGTAGACAAGCCATGCTTTAGCTTGGCTTTTCACCAAACACCTTAGGTGCACTTGTGTTTGAGTGAGTAGCAGCCACCCCTTCAGCCCGTGCAAGCCAGGTTGGCCCCACTAGTGTTAGATCGGGATAAAACCGCGAGTAGAGCTGCTGCTGTTGAATTCCCGATTTTGCCGGTTGTCGTTAACGTGCGAAGACGTGTAGTTTGCGCATACGAAGACATCGTTTTTGGACCGAGGCGTTCGCCACTACCGAAGCCTTCTCATAGGTTCCACTTGTGCATCCAGTGACCCCTAGGCCCTAGAAACCCTCCACGCCTCCAAATGCCTTAGATTAATACTTCACGCCCGGTGGATTTCACGTGTTAGGCCGTTTTAGTGACGTGTGAGCATATGCGATTAACATCCTAGCGAGTTAGAGTATATCCACTTTTGGGAGTTGTCCTTAAGTTCACAGCAGCACACATGTAGGTTTCATACCATAAAAACGCCCCTAGAACCGAAAACGTCCCAACTAGACCACCCGTTAAGTCGGTAGAATGTTTTCAGCCGTTTCTGCAGTTCGGTCGAGCGAAAACGCTGTTGCTCAATTATTTTCGATTTTAGGGCAGAGCAGACTTCGTTTAGCCATATCTCCCTCATACGAACTCGGGTTCAAGCGATTCTTTTTCCTAAATTCATCTAAAATCGTGCACTTGCATATTCTGCAAAAATATTTGTACTTCCTGTTCTGTTAAATATTTTGCCATTGTTTTCATTGCATTCATTTGGTATTCTCGTAGAAAACGACGTTGTTGACCCGGTTGTGGAAGGATCAGAAGAGTTCCAAGAAGTCCAGGAACAAGGCAAGCACCCCCTTGATCAATTGCTCCTATATTTCAAACTTACAAACTATATTGATTGCAAACTATTATGCATGCGATGTTTTACTTGAAAATGTGTGGGATTCTTGGGTAGTTAACCTCTTGTTGCATATGCCCTGTCCTTGTTACTTGAGTATCATGAATTCCTTGTCACTTATGTTGCCACTGAAAATTTGGGTTCATGTGGTTGGGAAAATGTCAATAGGAATGCTTAGTTTGCTTTTTAACCAATGCTACTTGTTACTTGATTTTGGGATGTTGGGGAAAAGAAGCATTTGCGAAAATATGGAAATGAACAGTGGGTATTTTTCCCCTGTGCTCTTGGTGGAAAACAAAAACTGAAAACATGCTTTTGGACTTGGGCGAGTGGATGTAGTGTTCGGTGCCTTGTTGTGGTACCGATTAGGTGGTTGTCTCGCCCGGGTCACTAAGGACTGATTCTATGGTGTAGCTAGAACCAAGAAGCACAGTGCAAACCACATGTGGCTCTTATGGGGAGTTCCTAGCTTAGTATATTGTTGATACCCAGCAATAGACCCGCCGGTGGTGTCGATGTTTTACACCGGCAACAAATATATGGGGCTACTCGGCGGATGGAAACTCGGTGGATTGCAAAGGAACACAGGGAGATTTTATACTGGTTCAGGCCCTCGATGTGAGGTAATACCCTACGTCCAGTTGTGGTGTTATTCCTTTGAGGATTTGCGGTGGTGATTCTGGTGAACCAACTCAACCTGCCCTCATGGGGCGCCCTGCCTCCCCTTATATACTGGGGGACAGGGTTACAAGGTAGGAGTCCCCATCGGATTACGACTAGAGATCTCCCCTTAGAGATATAACACACCCGACTAGACTGTATATTCCTTTCTATACAAGGCGAAGTCTGCCGAATCTAGCTATATCTCTAATTACAAGGCTAGGCCCATCCTCTATCCGAGTGGCCCATATGCTTGTCATGAGGTACCCGGGCCCATGGCACCCACAGTAGCCCCTGAGACTTCATAGTTGAGTCACAGCTGATGCCAAGTGCTCATCCTCCACGGTGAAGTCTCCCCGAGTGCATTGCTCCCGAGTGCTCTTTGTCTGAGTGCTGCTTCTCCGAGTCCTGCTTCATGTCAGCTGGCAGCGAGGCTATGAAGGCTCCATGTAGATGTTGGAATAGTGTGCGCCGAATAGGCGCACCTATTAGGTGTAGCCCCCGACTTTGTGCTTAATTGTGAAAACAATTAAACATGAAGTCAAAGATCTTTAACCTTGAAGTCTTTCCCGAGTAGATTACTACTGGTATACGAGACTCTTCGGTATCATGTCAACCGGAATATGATTTATAGTCTTGCCGAGTAGGGAACTACTCGTATGTAGGACTCTTCGACTTCGTGTCAGTCGGAATGTGTGTTTATAGTCTTGCCGAGTAGGATGCTACTCGTATATGGGACTCTTCAGCGTCATGTCAGCTGGAAAGGGGGTGTTTATAGTCTTTCCCGAGTAATATACTACTCGAAAATTCGACTCGTCAGCTTCATGTCAGCTGGAAAAGGTGTTTATAGTCTTTCCCGAGTGGCGTCCCATTCGGAAGTTAGACTCTTCAGCTCGTCAGCTGGAAGAATGTTTATAGTCTTCCCGAGTAGTATGCTACTCGAAAGTTAGACTCCTCCGCATCATGTCAGCGGGAATGAGAATTTTATAGTCTCTCCCGAGTAGTGTACTACTCGAAAGTTAGACTCATCCGCGTCATGTCAGCGGAATGAGAATTTTATAGTCTCTCCCGAGTAGTGTACTACTCGAAAGTTAGACTCATCCGCGTCATGTCAGCGGGAATGAGAATTTTATAGTCTCTCCCGAGTAGTGTACTACTCGAAAGTTAGACTCATCCGCGTCATGTCAGCGGGAATGAGAAATTTATAGTCTCTCTCGAGTAGTGCACTACTCGAAAGTTAGACTCTTCAGCGTCATGTCGGCTGGAATAATGTTGCCAACGGCAACTGGTGGCCACGCATGTAGGCCGAGTACCACTGTATGAAAAATAAATCCATTACGTGGTTAGGTGTACTCGAGAGAGATACCTGCATCTCCAATTTTAATGAAGACCAGCTTGTGATCCTTGTAAGGATGTATCCTCGAGACTGGTGGATAAAACAGATACCCAAACATATATGTTTAGCAATAAAGCTCTCATGAAGCATATCTGTTTACCTCATCGGCTCCTGTTGGTAGCACCAGCGCTATAATTTCAACTCAGCCTGCGGCGCCCACATGGAGCATGCTACTGTAGGAACTCATATCTTGGTGGCTGCTACCAAATAAGCCGGCCTGAGCCGACCTATCCAGTATAGCTCTAGAGAAGTATCATCCATCGCATGTCAAGATGAGTTTTTGGTGTTGGTAACCACAATCAGCCAGAGAAATCCTTATTCGCAAGCCTTTCCGACTTATGTTCTGGATGCAGCCTGGTTGCCACAGGTACCGAGCAGGTATGTTGCAGATCTGCTTGCCCTCCTCAGGTGTGACGCAGTGCATGAGAACTCCGGATGCACTTTGACGATGTAAGTCTTCTCTGACTTGGGTAAAGCCGAACAAGGTACCCGAATCTTGCATTAGCAGAGGTTCGGCTAGCGACCTCATGGGCATACCCTATCCAACAGAGTTATAGCCAAGCTAGGCACCCGAACCTTGCATTAGCATAGGATTCGGCTGGTGACCCTCATGGGGCGTACCCAACCTGACAGAGCTGTGACCAAATAAGGTACCCGAACCTAACATTAGCGTAGGATTCGGCTGGCGACCCTCATGGGGCGTACCCTACTTAGCCGAGTAGTATACAGCCCTGACTGGCGCCGGGGGCCGATTGTTAGCTCGCATGGAGCGTAGTCGGGGAAGATGACGTCCCGACTGGCGCAAGTACTCGGTGAGTAGCCCTCGCGGAGCATCCCGAGTGTATTTTGGCAGACTTGTCCAGCCCCCGAGCGTAGGAGATGGGCTCGTAGCCCTGAGTTCCTGTCACGCGTAACCGGAGCTGGGCCTGCAAAATAATAATATCGGATGAGTAGCATCTGATGATGGAAATAATCACCCGAATAAAATGTATTTTACAATGTATGTAAATACGTGTTCTTCCTCTTTTTGATATTAATTTCCTCGAGTAGTTGACCCCTTACGTTTAAGCACTCTGCCCGACTAGTCATAGCCCCCTAGCGTCGGGAGTTGGCTCATGGCTCTTTCCCAGGCACGCGTTTTGGGTGACTTGAGTTCGTCTTACATGGAGCAGAGTTTCACGGATCGAGATTTATGCTACCCGAGTACTTTTATAATCATTTAAGAGCAAAAACGGAAAAAAGTAAATGCGCAGCTTATACACCTATTAGGTGTAAGCGGCTGTGGCACTAGCAAGGCCGAGTGAGGAGATGTTTATCAGAAAGCGACTTAGCTGTTCGGTATTTGGGAGTGGGGATGCCATCCTCGTGTTTGAGCTTGTGAGCCCCCGAGCATGTCACTTGTTGTTCTGATAATCCTCAGTTGTTGAAGGTCGAAGGCGGTTGTGACCGACTGCCACAATAGAGCCGTCTGACTTGCGTTTGCGATTCCCAGCTTTAGTCGGGACCGCGTCGTCGGTGTCGTCCCGCTTCTTCTGTCAGGGTGACTTGTTGTCATCGAGGGCCTTGGCAACAGCGTGAGCCGAGTCAGCGTACTTGTTTGCCATGTCGAATAGGGCCTTGACAGAGTTGGGAGGCTTCCGCGTGAATTTGTCGATGAACGAGGTGTCTCTGACTCCTTTTCGAAAGGCGGCGATGATGACCTCGTCCTTGATCTTCGGGATTGAGTTCCTCCTCTCAGAAAACCTCTTGATGAAGTCATGAAGAGACTCGTTCTTCCTTTGGCGCAACTGATATAGGTCGTACTCGGAAGATGGCCTCTCGTATGTTCCCTGGAAGTTGTGATGAACCGTTCCGGAGTTCTCCCAAGAGCCGATTGATCGCTTTGGGAGTCCTGTTAGCCATGTCCTCGCTGAGTCGGCTAGAGCAACTGGGAGGTAGTTAGCCATGACTTGTGATTTCCCCAGCTGCTCGGATCGCCAGAGTGTAGACCGTGAGCCAGACTCGGGATTGGTCTTGCCATCGTATTTGTCGATGCCTGTAGGCTTGAAACTCGACGGCCAGTCGACCTGTTGTAGCTCCTGGGTGAAGGCTGGTATGCCTTCGTCTTCATGAGGACTCCGACCCCGACTACGGCGGCGAAACCGCTCGTGGTGGAGGCCGAAATGCTCGTTCTCGTCTTCCAGTTGGCGTTGCTCGTCTTCTTCTCGTTCGCAGCGCCGAGCATTGGTGTCCTGCCGAAGATCACGCCATAGTTGGCCTCGGAGATCCCAGTTGTCCCGACGGTCCCTTCGACGTTGCCGGTTGTTGTTTGGGTTGCCGAGTGACGTTTGGCGTGACTCCGTGTGCAGCCGACTAGAGCCGGCCGCTCGGCGTCGCTTTGAGGTAGACGAGACTGCCATTGGGGATGCCGACCGGTTGGTCGGTATGAGGGTATCGCCCGACTGTTGGTGCTGCTAACATGCAGCAGCGATAAGCATGGCTTTTATCCTTGCGATCGTCGGGGTGGCCTGGTGATCAGGCCCAACCTGGACCGTGTCCAGTAGGGTTACGGCGGCCACGATGTTCTGCTGTGGCGTGACGAAGACGTTGTGGTCGCCGACTTTTGTTTGGAGGGTTTGTTGCTGAGCGGTTCGCCCAGCCCTGCGTAGGCCGTCGTTGCGGGCGTGCAGGCGTCTTGCTTCTTCCTCCTGTTGTTCTCGCAGTCGACAGGCCTCCTCCTCTTGCTGTTCGCGTAGTTGGCGTGATTCCTGAGTAGGAGTAGAGCCTTTGGATGCCATGAAGATTTCTCGTGGCGGGAAGAAGCTTGCCGATCTGCTGTCCGACTCAGAGTCGGAATCCGACCGGGAGTCGTAGTCCGACTGAGAGTCGTGGTCGGAATAGTCGATGGGGATGATTGTAACTCCGACCTCCCTAGATCCGATCTCGAGCGGCTCGGAGCCGTATCCGAGTCGAACTCCAGGGGATCGGGTTTGCCGCGTCGGATGTAGATTGTAGATATCCGCGGCGTCGCTGAGTCCGAACGGGAAGTTGACGATCTCTTCCCTTCTCGGCCCGATCTCGGCCGGCTCAGAACCGAGTCCGAGTCGAACACTGAAAGGAAGAGTTGTCCCTGGGCTCAGGCATATAGGAGATCGCCGCAGCATGTCGTCGAAGATTGCCGCAGCGTCGTGTGGGCCGACTGGCGCGGAGTCGGCTGGTTCCTCGACCGGTTGGATCGTGTCCGTGTCGGCCAAGGTGAGATTGCCGATCTGGTCGGCGATGACGTCGAGGCTTCTGAATGTGATTGTATCTCCGGGGGAGAGTTCGCCGCCGTCGACTTTGGTTGCTGGATCCATCGAGCTTGTAGATGTAGATCGCGCCGAAGCCCCTACCTGGCGCGCCAACTGTCGATGTTTTACACCGGCAACAAATATATGGGGCTACTCGGCGGATGGAAACTCGGTGGATTGCAAAGGAACACAGGGAGATTTTATACTGGTTCAGGCCCTCGATGTGAGGTAATACCCTACGTCCAGTTGTGGTGTTATTCCTTTGAGGATTTGCGGTGGTGATTCTGGTGAACCAACTCAACCTGCCCTCATGGGGCGCCCTGCCTCCCCTTATATACTGGGGGACAGGGTTACAAGGTAGGAGTCCCCATCGGATTACGACTAGGAGATCTCCCCTTAGAGATATAACACACCCGACTAGGACTGTATATTCCTTTCTATACAAGGCGAAGTCTGCCGAATCTAGCTATATCTCTAATTACAAGGCTAGGCCCATCCTCTATCCGAGTGGCCCATATGCTTGTCATGAGGTACCCGGGGCCCATGGCACCCACAGGTGGTAGTAGTAGGTCATTATTGTTGACATTGGGATAGTGCGGGTTATGGTTTTTGTCCATAGCCCGAAGGTACCTTGATTATTGTTCAAGGGTGACCAGCACATCGTATGAGCCTTGGGGATTTTGGGAGGCCTCCCAACTCCCTAGGGATGGATCATAAGCGCGGGATATTGCTAGGTCAACGATAGAAAGGCTTTGTCATTGATGGTGTGAGCCTCCTGTGTGGTAACTCATATTGTCCTTGTCATGTGGGTACAGTTGTACACACTCTCGAGAGTTAAAACTATTCAAATAGCCGTGTCCTCGGTTATGGACGACTTGGGAAATTCTCCACCGTAGTAGTTTTAATTTTTGGGAACTGTTTTGGGGAAAGATCTTGGTGCGAACGGGGAGTTCGCTGGGATGGTTGTGGCAGCGTGTTGCCACTGTTGGCTGGCATGGGCAAGGAGCCCATATGGTTGGAAACACTTGGGGGTTGATGCTTATATACTTGTTTGCTGTGCTAGCTTGATTTACAAAAATTTCGTTGCAAAACCGCAATGTTTTCGCTATGTATACTATGATTTATGCAAACTGCAGGACCTGAACCACTCCTTGTTTATCTTCGCATATTATGGAATACCATTGCAAACACTATAAGTCTTGCGGAGTACGTATTGTACTCACACACGCTTGTGTGTGACTTCTTTTTTTAGAGATGGTTGAGGAGGACCCGACAATCGGGTACTTCTATGCAGTGGGTTTTGGAGACGACGACGACGGTGCTTACTAGGGCTTACCGGTTGGTTGCTTGTGGGCGGGCAGAGGCATACTTGCTGGTTTTTGGTGCCTCTATTATCTTGTTTCCGCTGTTGAACTCTTTGTTAATTTGTTATTCTATTTGGCCGGTCGGCCTCTATGTAATCGCTAAAGTCTAGACTCTTGTACGACTTATGTTTGGACTGCTGTGAGCTGAACCTGTGATGTATGGATTATGATGCCAATGTTGAATGTGTGTGCTAGCAATTGATCGTGGGACTAGCACGGTACACACATAGGGTTCGGGGTCAAACCCGGGTCTGACATCCGTTCTCGGGGGCGGGGCGGGAAGGCCGGCGTTTTTTGTACTAATTTGTCAAAGTTGTCGGGCCCTAGGGTAGCTGGACCCCGGCTACGTAGTTCGTAGCCGCGTTTCGTGGTTAGGGGTGAGGTTTTACCCCTCAGCGCCCAGTTGGTTTAGAGGAAGAAGAAGAGAGGTTAGGTGATAATTCTTGCTTAATTCCTAATATCATGAGTACAATCATATATAGGCCACTCGGCACTAACCCTGGAGCTAATTGCTCCTAATTCTAAGAGCATCTCCAGCAGGGACCCTAAACACAGCCCCCAAACAGTTTTTAGGTGGTGGGACAAAAAAACTAGGTCCAGCAGGGACCTTACTACGGCCCCCAAAATGAGGAGGCCCCCAAATCCAGCCCCTAAGAGCATCTCCAGCAGGGACCCTAAACACAGCCCTCAAACAGTTTTTGGGTGGTGGGACAAAAAAACTAGGTCCAGCAGGGACCATACTACGGCCCCCAAAATGAGGAGGCCCCCAAATCCAGCCCCTAAGCCCCTGGGGCTCTACACCACAGCCCCTATCGACGTTATTTTGGCGCCTACGACAATTCCTCCTGCGCGCCGCCTCTCGCCGGGCGGCCTCCTGCGCGCCGCCCTGCCCGCCGGCCTCCTGTGCCGCACCGCCCGGCCTCCTGCGCGCCGGGCCCCCGCCCTCCCGCGCCCTGCCCTCCTGTGCCCCGGCGTCCTCGCGCCCCGCCCTCCCGCGCGCCGCCCTCCTGCCCTCCGGCGTCCCGCGCGCTGGCCTCCCGCCCCCTGGCGGCCGGCGCGACGCTGGCCTCCCGCGCGCCGGCCTCCCGCTCTAAATTCTGTGTGTTATAAATATTTATATTTAATTATAGTGTCAAACTAGACATATACATATAGTCTACGGTGAAAAATAATATAAAAAGAAATAGGGGCTGAGAAATGGAGGCTGTTGCTGGAGTTCTGAGCATTTTTGGGGTCTAAAGAAAATAGGGGCAGCCCCCATTTAACATTTGGGGCTCTAAAATAGAGGCTATTGCTGGAGATGCTCTAAGGCCCTGAGTGGCTGTGGTTGCCTTCTGCGGCTCTGCGGACGTCCCGGGCGTGCCATTTCCTTGTGTAGGCACGGCCCCACATGACATCTCTCCCCTCCTCGACTAGCAGCTCGTCCTCGAGCTGAAACGCCGGGTACTTGTCGAGGAATGAGTCCACATCTTCCTAGGTCGCGGAGGCAGCGGGTTCTCCCTTCCAGTGGATGAGCACCTGGCGAACGCCGCGAGCCAGGCGGGTGCGCACAGCACGTTCAGGCTCCGGGACAGCGGCGCCGTTGTGGATGACCGGGAGGGCCGGCGGTGTAGCAGGCGGATCGCCGATGAACTTCTTGAGGAGGCCGACGTGGAAGACATCGTGCAGCCTAGTGCGCGGAGGCAGGGCGAGGCGCACGGCAACCTCGTTGATGAGCTCGGTGACGCGGTACGGCCCGAAGAAGCGAGGCTTCAGCTTCCCTGTGGTCGCCTGAGGCAGTGAGGCGGCCGTGCGATGACGTAGGCGGTACGGCCCGAAGAAGCGAGGCTTCAGCTTCCCGGTGATCATCCCACCACGTAGGAGACCTGCCGGTGCAGCTTGTCGTAGTGCAGTTTCTAGACCGCCTGGGCTTGTTCAAGCCGGTAGCGGACATCTTCCAGGAACTCATCGCCGTCTGCCATGTTCTTAGCGACGGCAGCGACACGAGTCTCGCCCGGCTCATAGGACCGAATGGTAGGCGGGTCCCGGCCGTAGACCACCCGGAAAGGCGTGTCGCGGAGCGAAGTTTGGTAGGCCGTGTTGTAGGTGTACTCGGCCCACGGTAGCCAGCGAAGCCATTGACGGGGGCGGTCGCCGGTGAAGCAGCGCAGGTACATTACAATGACGCTGTTGGCCGCCTCCGTCTGGCCATCCGATTGCGGATGAAAAGCCGTCGTCATGTGCAGCTTGGCGCCCATGAGGCGCATCAGTTCCCTCCAGAACGTGGAAGTGAACACGGGATCGCGGTCGGACACCATCGATTGAGGCATGCCGTGGAGTCGAACGATGTCGGTGAAGAAGGCCTGTGCCACGGACTCTGCAGAATACGGGTGAGCCAGGGGGATGAAGTGGCAATATTTGCTGAATCGATCAACAACCGTCAGTATGACGGATTTCCCCCCGACGCGCGGCAGCACCTCCACGAAGTCAAGACCGATGTCGGTCCAGACCGCCTGCGGGACCGGCAGCGGCAGGAGCAGGCCAGCCGGATGGAGATGTTCCGATTTGTATCGCTGGTAGGTGGAGCATGCTCGGACGTAGTGCTGGACCAGGCGGCGCATGTTGGGGAAGTGGAAGTCGCGGCGGAGGCGGTGCACGGTGCGCTGCACACCCTCGTGGCCGTCCTCATGCACTGCGGACATGAGCTCCGGCAGCAGTGGCGACGCCGGTGGAACATAGAGGCGGGAATCATAGGCCACCATGCCGTCGATGAGGGACCACGGCGCCACGCGGGTGCCCCCGGTGATCTCGTCCCTGATGGTGATGATGGCCGGATCGGTGGCCTGAGCCTGGTGGAGGCGCTCGATGTAGGCGAACCGTGGCGCGGAGATGGCGAGAACAACGCCCTCTTCAGTGTCACGGCGCGAGAGGGCGTCGGCCACCGTGTTCGTGGCGCCGGGCTTGTACTCGACGGTGAAGTCGAACCCGAGGAGTTTGCCGACCCAATGATGCTGTGGAATTGTCGCGAGGCGCTGGTCGAGGAGGAATTTGAGGCTGTAGTGGTCCGTGCGCACCAGGAAGCGGCGGCCCCAGAGATACGGACGCCAGTGGCGGATGGCGTGCACGAGCCCGATCAGTTCCCTTTCATAGGCGGCGAGGGAACGGTGGCGCGGCGCGACGGGCCGGCTGAAGAAGGCGATCGGGTGCTTCTCCTGGATGAGCACTGCCCCGAAGCCGTGGGTCGACGCATCGCACTCGACGACGAACGGCTTGTCGAAGTCCGGCAGGGCCAGAACCGGGGCCGAGGTGACCGCGGCTTTGAGGGCCTGGAATGCCATGGTGGCGTCGTCGGTCCAGCTGAACCCCTCCTTCTTCAATAGCGCCGTGAGGGGAGCCGCGATGGAGCCGTAATCGTGGACGAACTTGCGGTAGTACCCCGCAAGGCCAAGAAAGCCCCGCACTGCGCGCGCCGAGCGGGGCTGGGGCCAGTCACGGACCGCCTGCACCTTGGCGGGATCCATGGCGACGCCGGCCTCGGTGATGACGTGCCCCAGGTAGGAGATGAAGCCGACCCCAAAAGCGCACTTAGAACGCTTGACGAAGAGCCGGTGCTGCTGTAGTACGGTGAGGACGGCACGGAGGTGTCGGAGGTGATCCGCCCAGGATGAGCTGTAGATGAGGATGCCATCAAAAAACACGAGCACAAACCGGTGAAGGAAGGGGCGCAGAACGTCATTCATCAGCGCTTGGAATGTGGCCAGGGCATTGCACAGCCCGAACGGCATCACCAGGAACTCGTATAGATCGTCGTGTGTGCAGAACACCGTCTTGCCGATGTCGGCGGGGCACATGCGGACCTGGTGGTAGCCCGAGCGGAGGTCAAGCTTGGTGAAGAACTTGGCGCCGTGAAGTTCGTCCAGCAACTCGTCAACCACCGGAATGGGGAAAGCGTCCTTGACGGTGATAGCGTTCAAGGCTCGGTAATCGACGCAGAAGCGCCACGAACTGTCGGCCTTCTTGACGAGGAGGACCGGGGAGGAGAAGGCCGAGGAGCTCCGGCGTATGAGCCCCTGGTCCAGCATGGCGGCGCATTGCCACTCCAGCTCGTCCTTGTGTGTCACCGGGTACCGGTAGGGTCGGACGGCCACGGGCTGTGATCCCGGGAGGAGGACGATGCTGTGGTCGCGGCCGCGAGGAGGAGGCAACCCGTGGGGCTCGGCGAAGACGTCAGAGAAGGAGTCGAGGAGCTCGTCCAGCAGGGTGGCGCTGGCCGTGGTCGCGCGGAGGCCGGGTGCGGCAGGGCCGGCCATCCCGTGCCAGCAGACGGCGCGCTCGCACCACTTGAATGTCATCGTCCGGGCGCTGAAATCCCAGAGGATTGGCCCCAGCATCGCGAGCCACTGTGTGCCCAGGACAACGTCGTAGCCGGCGAGAGGCATGACGAAGAGGTCAGCGGAGAAGATGTCGCCGTTGATGGTGAACGCGGCCTGGCGGATGACGCCCAGGCAGGAGACGCGCTCGCCGTTGGCCACCGTGGCCGTCAGGCGGGAACGGTGCTGCAGTGGGAGTCCCGTGCACTGCGCGGCAGCCTCGGAGATGAAATTGTACGTGGAGCCGGAGTCGAGGAGCGCGATGAGGGACGTGTCGCCCAGCGCGACCTGGATTTGCATCGTGTCACTGAAGTGGACGCCGGCGATGGCGTGGAGCGAGAAGTGGGGGCTCTCCTCGGTGGCGCCCTCTTCGGACGGCTCCGGGACGTCCTCGTCGTCCTCCATAACGCCCTCCAGCAGGAAGAGGCGCTTGCAGACCCGGTTATGCCCCCGGCCGAACTTCTCGTCACAATTGTAACAGAGGCCCAAGCGGCGGCGTTCCTCCTGCTCGGCCTGGGTGAGGCGCTTGACCGGCCGGCCCTCCACAGTGATTGTGGCCGGGACGGTCGAATTGGGCGCGGGCGGCGCCGGCAGAGCGAGGCACGGTGCGGGCGTCGGTAGGAGTGGTCGGGACGCCGCGCAAGGTGGAGGCGCCGCGTACTGCTCCCGCAGCTCGAGCTTGCGCGCCAGGCTCATGGCTCCGGCGAGGGACCACGGATTGTGCACCTCGACGTCGAAGCTGAGTGGCGGTTGGAGGCCCGTGGTGAAGAGCTGGACCCGCTGATCCTCGTCGAGGCAGTCCGCGCGAGGAAGGAGCGCTTGGAAGCGATCCTGGTACTCCGCGACGGTGCCCGTGCGCTTGCACGCCGCCAATTCACCGAGCGGGTTGGAGCGCAGAGGGGGCCCATAGCGAAGGTGCAGCAGGTCCTTGAAGCGGCGCCACGACGGAATCCCCTCGTCCTGCTGGATTTGGATGTACCACATCTGGGCACCCTCCTCCAAATTATAGGAGGCCATCCAAACTTTCTCCTCCTCCATGATGCGCTGCTGGTGGAAGTACGATTCGCAGCGGTTAATGAAGATGAGGGGATCGGATTTGCCGTCATACCGCGGGAAGTCCAATTTCTGGAACCGTGGCAGCCGGTCCTGGTGGTGCTCCCCGTAGGCGGACTTGGTGCCGGAGGAAGACGACGTCGGCTGGGCAGCGCTCAGGCATTGGATCGCCTGAGAATTGGCATCGACGGATGCTTGCAGAGTCTGGAGGGCGGCGGCCAGGGCGTCCAGGGTAGTCTGGAGGGCGGCCTCCTTATCTCCCATGGTAGCGGTGCGGTGTGGGGTGGGCAGGGCAGAGGTAGAACGGGGCGAGGATGATCGGCGAGGCGAGGAAGGCCTGGATCATGATACCAGGTTGTCAAGGTCGTCGGGCCCTAGGGTAGCTGGACCTCGGCTACGTAGTTCGTAGCCGCGTTTCGTGGTTAGGGGCGAGGTTTTACCCCTCAGCGCCCAGTTGGTTTAGAGGAAGAAGAAGAGAGGTTAGGTGATAATTCTTGCTTAATTCCTAATATCATGAGTACAATCATATATAGGCCACTCGGCACTAACCCTGGAGCTAATTGCTCCTAATTCTAAGGCCCTGAGTGGCTGTGGTTGCCTTCTGCGGCTCTGCGGACGTCCCGGGCGCGCCGTTTCCTTGTGTAGGCGCGGCCCCACATGACATAATTTCTGTCAAAATTTTCAACAGCATGCTTCCAAAAGTGGACTTGTATTTGGACTACAGCATGTTCAGTGCTTGCAAAAGCTAGTCTAGTATACTGCTAAAAGGTAGTTCAGTGCATTGCAATTTGCAGGTCACAGCATGTTGCATTTCGAATCCCACGGATCGGACTGTTGCCCCCCCGGATTGGACCATTGATAGGACAGACCGTTGCCAAAGATCGGATCGTCGGCTTAGGGATCGGACCGGCCATTCCGCTGCAGTAGCCGGAGGAGCCGTTGGCATGCTACACTTTAGCTAGTTCTTGTGAGCTTTGTTGCTTGTAGCTTGTAAGCTAACCTGGTGCCAGTTCTATACTAATCCTATGGGTTATTGATTTGGCCTTCCCATGAAATAACAGCTAATTGATTCTATGCACATCCACTGGGATATCGGGCTACCAGTAAAACTCAGGAAGCCCCAGTGCAACAGAAGCTCATGAACACAAGACAAGCAGCAATTCCAAACAACTTTCTCCCTCAGTGCATTACTGCAGGCAAAACCATGATTAATCAGTGCCAAAATGCTGCTAGTGCATACTGCAAATGAGTGTCTGAACTCTTGAAGATCAGATTGGAGCAATAGCGACGCGATATCACTCGCATTTGTTTCACAAAACATTAGCACTGGAAGGTGATAGTACATAATATTGGAGCAATGCAATGCCTTTATGAGCTTACTAGTGTTTCGGCAACACAAATTTGCAGGACAAAAGAAAAGGAAAAAGGAGCTTCTTTTACGCTTGCTTCAATACTGGTTGTTTGATCGGAGATGTCACTTGCCCGCCGGTGGAGAGGCGCGGCAGTGCTGGCGCGTCGGCGGATGCAGAGACGCGGCGGCGACTTCCAAATGGCGCTTCTCGGCGTCTCTCTCACGCAGTGCCGATTGCTTGGATCCAACTCCGTCATACCGCCTGAGGATAAAGTGGCATGAAATAGGACAATTCGTACTCCCAGTGGCAAAAATCAAAAGCCTTGCGAATTGGGTGGCACTTTCTGAAACGCCTGCGAATTTGATGGCATATAGTGAAATTTCTCCCTGAAAACAGGCATAACTTTCGAATACGGCATCGGAATCAGGCAAATAAGTACTTTGCGGACATCTATAGAAGATTTTATAGATGGTCAACACATATGTAATCAGAATAATCGAGTAGATTGTACCGCAGATAGACACGAGCACAAATGAAAATAGTCGGAGATTTATTTGCATGTCATGAGAGCGAGTGAGAAATCAAAACAAGAAGTTGCGTCCATCTATGGTTTGATTCGACCAAGCAGGCAAAAACACTAGTACTAGCATAGAAAAGAAGAAAAGATTGATGACATAGGCATAGGCAGCAGTAGAACTATTAGATTAGATTGGATCATTTGGCAGGAGCCGCGGGGCCGAGGAGAGCTTGCTGCTGGAGCTCGATGTCGTTGAGCTGCTGCTCGCGATCCATCTCGATGATGAGCGGAACGACGAGGACGAGGAAGGTGGTCCCCGCGATCCAGGCCGCCTTCCCGGTGCTCCGCAGCAGCTTCTTGCCCATGGTCGCCGCCTCGCGCCCATATGCCGCCACGGAAGACCGGGAGAAGGAGGCCAGGATGCCCTCCGCCCCGCCGCCGCCGCCGTGCTTGCTGAGGGACGCCATTGCTTCTAGGGTTTCCGATCCGACGGACGGAGAGGGGTGGTGGCCTTTGTAGGTGGCCAAACGGGTGGACCGGGCCGGCACGGTCCGGCATGGCCCGTGTTGGCACGGTTCCTGTATTGGGCCGTGCCGTGCCGGCCCGCGTGCCTCCCCCCGGCCCAGGCACGGCACGCCGAGGTCGTGGGCCGTGCCGTGCCGGCACGGCTTGTCGGCGGCCCACCGTGCCCGGGCCGGCCCGGTCCGCCGACGCCTGCCGCCGCGCGTCCGGCGTCCCCGGCCTCCGCCGCCGCCTCCAGCGCCGCCTCCCCGGCCTCCGCCGCCTGCCGCCGCCGCCTCCCCACCTGCGCGCCGCCCCCTCCGCCGCCTGCCGCCGCCTCGGCCTCCTCGGCTCCTCCGCCTCGTCCCGCCGCCTCGGCCTCCTCCGCGCCCTCCGCCCCCGCCTCCCGCGCGCGCCTCCCCGGCCTCCGCCGCCTCCCCGCCTGCGCCGAGTCCCGACTCCCGACTGAGTGAGAGTGACTAAGAGTCTGAGAGAGATGAGTAAAAAAAGAAAAAAAGAGACTTAAAAAATTTTAAAAAATTAGAGGAGTGGTTAAAAAATATGAAAAAAATGTAAAAACATTATCTAAGATGAGTAAAAAAATATGAGGGTATTTTTTGATGATATTAGAGGAGGAAATTTTTATATTTTTAAACAAGCAAAATAGAAAAATATATAGTTATGCAATTTAATTTCTACATAGATATAGGGAAAAATTGCGTAATGACCTTTATTGATTTTGATATTACACAGTTGCCTCATTAAAAACTCTGTCATGTAAAAACTCAATTTTGAGAAAACCATGACAAAGAAAAAAGAGTACAGCTAAAGGTCAATACTCAAAAATAAAAAAGATTACTCTAGTTCCTCATTTTGTAGATAAAGATTTTCGAACTGCTCAGCCAAATCTTGGTTCTCCGTGGTGTGTTGGGCACGTTCCTTAGCTAGCTCCCAGTCTTTAACCGCAAGTAGCATTTCTACCACCTCACTGCGGAGATTTCTTCTTCTCTCCTCAATAATTCTTCCGCAAAGACTGAAGGCCGATTCGGATGATACCGTAGACACAGGCACCATGAACACATCCCGTGCTAGCTTTGAGAGCACGGGATATTGGGTCTTGTGATCATTCCACCAATGAAGAACGTTGAGATCTTCCTGGTTGATCGAGTCGCTGTCCAAGTAGGTCGACAGCTCAAGAGCTTCAAGTGAAGCGTGTGAAGGACTTGCTGCGGCCGAACTTTCACCACCGGTGCTCGAAGAAGAAGAGGAACCACCCCAAATTCGGCCCCACTGCAATTTCTTCTTACCTGGGACAGGGACGGGTGGGGCTCTTTGCACGCGAACTCCCTGAATCTTAGTTTCATACTTTTGAAATACTTCATACAATTTTGTCTTACAATCAGAATAGTAGTTAGTGTAATCAATATTCATTGTATCCCCAATAAGATTCAAAATATTTAGAAACCCCCGTATTTTACCCCTAGAATCAAGAATAAATGCAAAAGCATACAAGTATGGAATGTTCCTCCAGTATTTAAGATATTTTTGTTTTATGTTATATACTGCAAATCCTAATAGTTGGTCATCTTCATATTCTTTTAATAAAGTGGCAATCTCAAAAATTTTATGCAAAATTAAATTAGCAGTTGGATAGTAAACACCGGACGTATATCCTTAGCGCTGGCTGGGGCCCCCGGGTCCTGAGCACATGCGTCTCCCCAGCCTCGAGGCTCGCGAGGGAAGCGAGTCCGAGCTCCATCCCTAGGCACATCAAGCATCTTCACAAATCTATCTGTATAAACATCCTGTAAGTTGCAGTGAGCCCGGGCCAGCGCCGGATCTCTCTAAGATCTCAGCGCTGGCCGGGGTCCCATGTATATACACTTTACATAAGTAGCGTTTTTAATATCCTTCTCGGTCTCGTTCCTCTCGTCTGTTTCCATGTGTTGCGCTCGGGGCTGTCTCATCCCTTGGGGGCATAATCGGGCCGCGCTCGTGCGACGGTTGGGGTTTGCACATTATCATCGGGGTCGGTTCTTTCCGGAGGTAGGGGGTGAAATGGTTATGCGTGATCTTTTCCTCTGCACGGTCGTGACTCTGAGGATGCGTTCGGGAGGTGATCGACGCCGCGATTCGTAGCATGGAGTGGACAAGGGAATGAGCCAAACGCTCTCACAGTTCACTATGTATAGAGTAGACCTTTCCCCGGCGGTCCCGGGGGCAATTCATACCACACCAAGCTGGGCGCCCAGGGAGACCCCGTTTCTTCCTGGTGTACCGGGCCGAAGCCATTCTGTCGCCAGAGCTCTCCTTCGGCTCTCTTCGGGTACAGCGCTACATCGACAACATCAACCATGACAAATATGCAGCTCGACAACCTCGACTTCCTCGAGGAACAAAGGTGGCGCGCTCCGCTCCGCGTCGCTCGTTACCAGCAAGGCCTCAAGCGCTATCTTTAGCGTAAGGTACGGGTCCGATCACTTCGGGTTGGGGGTTGGTTCTCCGCCGTGTCCTTACACGCACTGGAAAGAAGTAAACCTTCCCCCCGTGGGAAGCCCCTTCCTGATGATCGATGTTTCCCGACTGGGTCCGGTAAGCCTGGGAGCACCCTCACCAAATTCTTCCATAAATACATCCTGTAAGTGGCCCCAAACCTCAGCGCTGACCAGGGTCCCCCTTGTGTATACGCTTTCATATAATCAGCATTTCAATATCTTTCTCGGTGTCGTCCCTTTCGTCTTTTTCCGTGTGTTGCGCCCGTGGCTGTCTCATCCCTAGGGGGCGTATTCGGGCCGCGCCCGTGCGACGGTTGGGGTTCGCGCATTATCATCAGTTCTCTACCGACGAGTTACCGTATCCTGGGCTAACCCCGGGGCGTTGTCGAGCTCGCGGGACCGTGGTGGAGCCCCTCTGAGTGGTGCCCCGGGTCCCAGCGGCTCCGGTGCCCCCGCTGGCTAGCCTTGGGATCGGTTCTTTCCGGAGGTAGGAGACAAAATGCTTATGCGCAATCTTTCCCTCCACACGGTCGCGACCGCGAGGACACCTCCGGGAGGTGATCGACGCCACCGTTCGTAGCACGGAACGGACAAGGGAACGAGCCGAATACTCTCACAGTTCGGCATATGCAGATTAGACCAATTCCCCACAGGATTAGGCAGGCCTTTCGAACCTCGACGCAGCCTGCGGAGCCCGGCCTGGCCGGCTCCTCCCCGGCAACTGCCGAGGCGCCGGGTGCTCCGCTGCCTGGCCACCCCGTGCTCGGTGAAGTCCGCTCCCGCGGCTTCGCGGCGCTCCGCTCCGCGCCCCCGGGGCCCGGAAGATAGGAGGGGTCAAGCCTACGGGTTTAGCCGTTTCCGCGGGACTCGCGCTCGGTCTCCCGCGCCCCTTGTACCTAGCTCCCAGGGACCTGGGCGCTATGGCGGGTCACGGCGGATCGGCCCAATGCTCGGCACTCCGGGGGCGATCAACGCTCCCGGCCCTGGGATCGTGCTCGCGAAGCCATGCCGCCCTTGGCAATATCCAGGTACGTTACCTTATCCGACTTTACATATTGCTCAACTTGTATTCTCCCTCTATTTGTATGGTCAGCCTAGGTTCCCGGGACGGGCTGCGGTGCCCGACCTGGCCAGCTCCTCCCCGGCCGCCGCCGAGGCGCCGGGGGCTTCGTTGCCTGGCGACCCCGAGCCCGGGCAGGATCAGTTCCCGAGGGGCTCCCGGCGAATCAAAAGTATCCTCGCGGCCTCGCTATGCCCCTGGGCCAACGGTGCCCGGGGGCGCGGAGGGCCCCGGGATCCGAAAGACGGAAGGGGCCGAACCTGCGGACCTTGTCGCTCCGCAAGGCTCGCGTCCGGTGGCTCGCGCCCCGGAGAACCGGGTCCCCGGGGCGGGCGACTGACGCGTTCGCTGCCCCCGGAGACCGAGCTCCCTGGGGCAGGCGGCTGCACCAAGGCCCGGGCAGGGGCCTCAGGCGCAATGGCTGTTCACAGCTGCTGGATCTCGCTGTCGGACGACGCCCGGTATTCGGCGTTCCCGAACACCAGCGACCTCCAAACAACACAATAAACCAAGGTACAAAAACATAAACATAATCATATACATATGCAAATACCTCTCTTTGTACAAGATAGGCAAAACCGGAGCGCAAGCACAAGCGAGGCCCGGAGATGTCGTCGCACGAGGGAGTCACCGGTGTACTTCGCACGAACCCCGGGCGGCGCCAGAAGGTCAGCGCTCGGGGGCATGGAGGGCCCCCGGGCCCCGAAGGCGGCCGCGGATGGCGTCAGAAGGGAACCAGCGTCTTCCTCGAACTCTTCGTCGACATCGGCTCCACCAGATGCTCGCCGCAGTCGAGGAACCCTGCCTCCGGGGCAGCGGACTCAGCCACGGCCTCCCGCGCCTCCTCGCGAACCTACAAGACTTTCTCGCGCGTGGCGAATTCACACCCCCGAGATGCGAGCCCAGCCTCTTGGGCCCGGACGCTTCCCTCCCGGGAGTGTTTCCTTCTCCCGCGCCTCCAACGCGGACCAGGCACGGGAGGCCTCGTCAGCGGCAGATTCGGTGGCGACCTTCGATTAGACGACACACCTCTCTGCTGCCACGATCTCCGGCCAGCGGGTTGCCACGAAGAACTCGATGGCGACGCCCGGGTCCCGGGCACATAACCCAGTCTACGCAACAAGTCTTCAATCTACACCAGTCCAAGGCGAACCAGGTTCACCCCGCGTCCCCTCTTTTCTTCAAGACGTGGCCCTGTTCCTGCCTGGGGCTAATCCCGGCCGAGCAACAGGGCCAGGGGCCATAGCTCTAGTTAGCTCCAGCCTTAGACAACTGAGGTTCTCTTCTTCCTCGAGATCCTCCAGCTCTAGTTGTAACCGCATACCACATTCATCCACCTCATAGCCAAACACACACAGGAGTAGGGTATTACGCTTCCGAGCGGCCCGAACCTGTCTAAAACGCCTCCTGTCTCTCCCGCGCGATTAACACGGTTCGGACGGTCCATTCCCGAAACGGACGGTCCGAACCTCTTTTTCTCCCAGCTCGGGCCCCCAGTCCCAAGCATCCATCGTCTCCAGACGCCGCGTCCGCCTGAGAACTACTCCCCTGGCCGAATCTCAAAGGGGGGTCTCCTGACTTCCCGCCGTCGAGGTTTCATCCTCCGACACTTGTGAAGCCGCATGTATTTCCTCCGTATGTTCTTGCGGTGTAGGAGCCGACCCGGAGTTGTCTCCTTGCGACATCGACAAATAGCTCGGGTCGAAGTCGCTCAGTTGGAACGTCGGGTAGTTCGGATCCATCCTGCAATATAAATAGAGAAAATTAGTATTAAAAAAATAGTACGAACAAAGAAGAAAATTTAGGATTTTTTTACCTTGCAGGAGCACCAGAGGCTGCAGCTATTACCTATGAGAATGTGGGAAATTTTTGAATTTTAGGCAAAATTTTGTCTAAATCAAAAATTTTGCGCAAAGAGAGCAAAAGAGAGGAGAATAGAGCACAAGAGGAGAGATTGGGAGGTTTGGATGAGCAAAAATGTGGCTGGGGGTTCCTCTATTTATCGGAAAAAATTTCACAATTTTTTAGATTTTTTTGATATTTTTTCGGATTTTTTTTGTCATGCAACGGCTAGATTCAGAATCTAGCCGTTATTTCGGACCGTTGGGACACGTGTCAATATTTTACTGGGCCAACAAGGCCAAACACTGTAGCAAACGGTCATCAGCGTCGCAACGGGCGGGCAGATGTCAGTGCAACGGTCGCCTACTCACCTGCCTCCTCCTCCCGCACGCACCTGGCCTCGACCTCCTCCCGGCCTCCTCTCCTCGGCTTCTCCTCCCGCCGCCTCCTCGGCTCCTCCGCCTCCTCCCGCCGTCTCGGCCTCCTCCCGACCTCCTCGGCTCCTCCGCCTCCTCCCGCCTCCTCCTCCTCCGCCTCCTCGGCCTCCTCCCGCCTCCTCGGCTCCTCCGCCTCCTCCCGCCGCCTCCTCCCGGCCTCCTCGGCTCCGCCGCCTCCTCCCGGCCGCCTCGTCCCGCCGCCTCCTCCTCGGACCTCCCGGCCGACGCCCGCCTCCTCCCGCGCCCGCCTCCTCCCGGCTGCTGCCTCAGCCTCCGCCGGCGCCCTCCGCCGCCTCCTCCCGGCCGCCCCCTCCCACCGCCTCCTCCTCCCGGCCGACGCCCGCCTCCTCCCGCGCCCGCCTCCTCCCGGCTGCTGCCTCGGCCTCCGCCGCCGCCTCCGCGCCCGGGCGCCTCCCCAGCCTCGGCCGCCGACGCCTGCCTCGGCCTCCGCTGGCCGCAGACGCCTGCCACGGCGGCGCGGCCTCCGCCGCCGCCCTCCGGGCGGGCCGTGCCGGCCTGTGCCCCGTGCCATGCCCATGCCCGTGCCCCGTTCCCATTATAGGTGGCCAAACGGGCGGACCGGGCCGGCACGGACCGAGGCACGGTCCGGCACGGCCCGCTACGGCATGGCCCGTGTAGGCACGGTTCCTGTAGCGGGCCGTGCCGTGCCGGCCCGCGTGCCTCCCCCTCGGCCCAGGCACGGCACGTCGGCAGCCCACCGTGCCCGGGCCGGCCCGGTCCGCCGACGTCTGCCGCCGCGCGTCCGGCGTCCCCGGCCTCCGCCGCCTGCCGCCGCCCTCCGCCGCCGCCTCCCCGCCTCCTCGGCTCCTCCGCCTCGTCCCGCCGCCTCGGCCTCGTCCGCCCCCTCCGCCGCCGCCTCCCGCGCGCGCCTCCCCGGCCTCCGTCGCCTGCCGCCGCCGCCTCCCCGCATGCGCGCCGCCCCTCCGCCGCCTGCCGCCGCTCTCGGCCTCCTCGGCTCCTCCGCCTCGTCCCGCCGCCTCGGCCTCCTCCGCCCCCTCCGCCGCCGCCTCCCGCGCGCGCCTCCCCGGCCTCCGCCGCCTGCCGCCGCCCTCCGCCGCCGCGCCTCCCCGCCTCCTCGGCTCCTCCGCCTCGTCCGCCGCCTCGGCCTCCTCCGCCCCTCCGCCGCCGCCTCCCGCGCGCGCCTCCCCGGCCTCCGTCGCCTGCCGCCGCCTCGGCCTCCTCGGCTCCTCCGCCTCGTCCGCGCCTCGGCCTCCTCCGCCCCTCCGCCGCCGCCTCCCGCGCGCGCCTCCCCGGCCTCCGCCGCCCTCCGCCGCCGCCTCCCCGCCTGCGCGCCGACCCCCGAGGCCGCCCTCCGCCCGTCCGCCGCCTCCCCGCCTGCGCCGAGTCCCGACCGGACTGAGTCAACTGAGTCTGAGAGAGATGAGTAAAAAAAGAAAAAAGAGACTTAAAAAAATTTTAAAAAATTAGAGGAGTGGTAAAAAAATATTAAAAAAATGTAAAAACATTATGTAAGATGAGTAAAAAAATATGAGGGTATTTTTTGATAATATTAGAGGAGGAAATTTTTTATATGTTTTATACAAGCAAAATAGAAGAACATACATAGTTATGCAATTTAATTTCTACATAGATATAGAGAAAAATTGCGCAATGACCTTTATTGATTTTGATATTACACAGCTGCCTCATTAAAAACTCTGTCATGTAAAAACTCAATTTTGAGAAAACCATGACAAAAAAAAAAGAGTACAGCTAAAGGTCAATACTTAAAAATAAAAAAGATTACTCTAGTTCCTCATTTTGTAGGTAAAGATTTTCGAACTGCTCAGCCAAATCTTGGGTTCTCCGTGGTGTGTTGGGCACGTTCCTTAGCTAGCTCCCAGTCTTTAACCGCAAGTAGCATTTCTACCACCTCACTGCGGAGATTTCTTCTTCTCTCCTCAATAATTCTTCCGCAAAGACTGAAGGCCGATTCGGATGATACCGTAGACACAGGCACCGTGAACACATCCCGTGCTAGCTTTGAGAGCACGGGATATTGGGTCTTGTGATCATTCCACCATTGAAGAACGTTGAGATCTTCCTGGTTGATCGAGTCGCTGTCCAAGTAGGTGGACAGCTCAAGAGCTTCAAGTGAAGCGTGTGCAGGACTTGCTGCGGCCGAACTTCCACCACCGGTGCTCGAAGAAGAAGAGGAACCACCCCAAATTCGGCCCCACTGCAATTTCTTCTTACCTGGGACAGGGACGGGTGGGGCTCTTTGCACGCGAACTCCCTGAAACTTAGTTTCATACTTTCGAAATACTTCATACAATTTTGTCTTACAATCAGAATAGTAGTTAGTGTAATCAATATTCATTGTATCCCCAATAAGATTTAAAATATTTAGAAACCCCCGTATTTTACCCCTAGGATCAAGAATAAATGCAAAGCATACAAGTATGGAATGTTCCTCCAGTATTTAAGATATTTTTGTTTCATGTTATATACTGCAAATCCTAATAGTTGGTCATCTTCATATTCTTTTAATAAAGTGGCAATCTCAAAAATTTTATGCAAAATTAAATTAGCAGTTGGATAGTAAACACCAGACAAAGTAACAGTTGCATCATAAAATGTTTCAAGAAAGTAATAAAACCTTTCTACAACATGCCAAGACTGTTCTGTCAGTAGCGGTTGCCCGTCACTGGTAACAACATTCTTGGACTGCAAGAAAACAGTTAGCATATCTTTGTAAGGCAAGACATGTTTCAACATTAAATAAGTCGAGTTCCACCGATGGTCCGCATCTGTTTGGAACTTGCGTGGTTGCTTGTCCGAAGCGATGCAGAATCGCTTGAAGGTCGCAAGTCGAGGATTAGAACCATTCAGCCATGTTATGGCTTCACGGATAGAATCGAGATATACAGTTACTCTTTTAAAACCAGATTTAACTATAAGATTAATAATATGGCAAGCACAACGTTGATGTAAAAGAAATGATTCAGCATAAACATTGAATAAAGGCTGCAAAATTTCCATTGCTCTGGAATTTGCAGCTGCATTATCTAGAGTTACTGCAAATATTTTATTTGTGATGCCAAAATCCTCACAAACTCTAGAAATTCGTTCAGCAATATTTTCTGCATTATGTGAAACATCAATTAATTTTAAAGCTATTACTCTTTTTTGTAGTTCCCATTCATCATCAACATAATGAGCAACTACACTAATATAGTCTTCCTTAGCCCTACCACTCCAAATATCAGATGTGATACTAATAGAAAATGTGCAAGTAGCAAATAATTGTTTAATATTATCCCGCCTTGGTTGTAAACATTCACGCAAGTCCCGGGTTGTAGTTTTTCTACTAACAGCTTGAAACCTAGGATTATGAGCAGTTTTAAATGTAAGTCTCAAATGCAGGAGACTCACCAAAAATTTAGGGGTAGATCCTGTCTAGCAATTAAACGGGTAAGGGAATCTCGTGCTACCTGAGCATCATACTCCCATGAACGTACCGTACCGTTCGGATTGAGTACCAGTTGCTGCTGTCTTAGCTGGTAACCTTGCTTCTTCGCACACGCCTCAGCATGCCGCCTCAAATGCCCTGTTCCACCAGAAGATTTTCCAGAGAGTTTAGTTTTACAAATTTTACATTTCGCGTAAGTTACCTCCCTTCCATCCGCGGCGGTTTCCTTGATCTCATCAAAATGTTGCCAGGCAGAGGAAGTTCTTGATCTCTTTGAGCCGGTTGCCGTTGACAAGCTCCCGCTCGCAGTTCCGGATCCTTGTGAAGCCGCATGTATTTCCTCCGTATGTTCTTGCGGTGTAGGAGCCGACCCGGAGTTGTCTCCTTGCGACATCGACAGATAGCTCGGGTCGAAGTCGCTCAGTTGAAACGTCGGGTAGTTCGGATCCATCCTGCAATATAAATAGAGAAAATTAGTATTAAAAAAATAGCACGAACAAAGAAGAAATTTAAGATTTTTTTACCTTGCAGGAGCACCGGAGGCTGCAGCTATTACCTATGAGAATGTGGGAAATTTTTGAATTTTAGACAAAATTTTGTCTAAAACAAAAAATTTTGAGCAAAGAGAGCAAAAGAGAGGAGAATAGAGCACAAGAGGAGAGATTGGGAGTTTGGATGAGGAAAAATGTGGCTGGGGGTTCTCCTATTTATAGGAAAAATTTCACAATTTTTCGGATTTTTTTGATATTTTTTCGGATTTTTTTTGGTCATGCAAACGGCTAGATTCAAAATCTAGCCGTTTTTTTCGGACCGTTGGGACAGGTGTCAATTTTTGACTGGGCCAACGCGGCCGAAAACTGTAGCAACGGTCATCAGCAACGGGCAGATGTCAGTGCAACGGTCGCCTGCCTCCTCCTCCCGCACGCACCCGGCCAGGCCGGCCTCGACCTCCTCCCGGCCTCCTCTCCTCGGCTCCTCGGCAGCCCCTCCGCCTCCTCCCGCCGCCTCGGCCTCCTCCCGGCCTCCTCGGCTCCTCCACCTCCTCCCGCCGCCTCGGCCTCCCGCCGCCTCCTCCGCCTCCTCCTCCGCCTCTCTCCTCGGCTCCTCCGCCTCCTCCCGCCTCGCCAACTCCTCCCCCGCCTCCTCGGCTCCTCCACCTCGGCCTCCCGCCGCCTCCTCGGCTCCTCCGCCTCCTCCCGCCGCCTCGGCCTCCTCCCGGCCTCCTCGGCTCCTCCACCTCCTCCCGCCGCCTCGGCCTCTCGCCGCCTCCTCGGCTCCTCCGCCTCCTCCCGCCTCGCCTCCTCCTCCTCCGCCTCCTCGGCTCCTCCACCTCGGCCTCCCGCCGCCTCCACGGCTCCTCCGCCTCCTCCGCCTCCTCCTCGGCTCCTCCGCCTCCTCCCGCCTCCTCCTCCTCCGCCTCCTCCCTCCGCCTCGGCCTCCGCCGCCTCCTCCTCGGCTCCTCCGCCTCCTCCCGCCTCCTCCTCCTCCGCCTCCTCGGCTCCTCCGCCTCCTCCCGCCGCCTCGGCCTCCCGCCGCCTCCTCCCGGCCTCCTCGGCTCCGCCGCCTCCTCCCGGCCGCCTCCTCCCGCACCCGCCTCCTCCCGGCTGCTGCCTCGGCCTCCGCCGGCGCCCTCCGCCGCCGCCTCCTCGCCCGGGCGCTTGCCCGGCCTCGGCCTCCGCGGCCGCAGACGCCTGCCACGGCGGCGCGGCCTCCGCCGCCGCCCTCCGGGCGGGCCGTGCCGGCCCGTGCCCCGTGCCGTGCCCCGTGCCCCGTTCCCGCGCCCCCGTGCCCGTGCCCGTGCCCCGTGCCGTGCCCGTGCCCGTGCCGTGCCCGTGCCGGCCCGCTACAGTCCACGGGCCGTGCCGTGCCGGCCCGCCGTGCCGCACCGCCGGCCCAGGCACAGCACGGCTACTCGGGCCGTGCCGGCACGGCCCACGGCCAACCGTGCTGGGCCGGCCCGGGCACGGTTACTGTAGCACCGTGCCCGGGCCGGCCCGACGGGGCACGGCCCATTTGGACATCTATAGCTTTCGCTACTGAGCTCGGCGCAAGGGTTCACAATTTGGAACTTTTGACGAATTTCACAAAATTCGAGCGGTTTAGAGGTGCTCCGAATATTAGGTGACGAAATTCATCGGACTCGTGTTTAGGGCATGAACAATATTCCATTTGGAATCTGTCAGTCCGTCACCGTCTAAAAGAGCATGTCACACATGATTTTTCGTGATATAGAGGCAAGAGAAAAATAGAAAGAAGGACGTTGTATGAGGATCAGTAGATGGTCTACTAGACGACTTGCTATCCTATAAACACTATCAGATACTAGCTAAATGCCGGTAATTTGTTACGAATAAAAGAAAAAATAATATTACCTAAAATAAATAAAGTATATTTTCCATGACATATAGTGCCAAGCTTTTTCTATAAGAAATACTCACTTTAATTTAATTTTTTAAGTGACTATCTATTTAGATTTAGTTATATAATATTAAAGAGTTCGGGGTAATATGTGAAAACTAAGGAGTAGGTGGCGTCATCTTGGGGTATTTTTAGAAGAGTATGGACTATGGACTAAATTATCATCTAGATATTACGTAAAAAGATTATATAGACCATAATCGTTAAATTATTGTTTAAGTCCTCAGCATACCCTCGAAAATTGGCCGTATTTTCACGTCAAAAAGGACCCGGTTCTATGAAGAATACATAGGCAAAAGTGGTTCCATTTTGGTTTTAGGGGAAAACAATAAAAACACAGGAAAGTAACTGATGTTTGGATGAAACGGTAAATTGGAAAACATGGGAACTTTCAATACGATTGGAGTGAACCGAGAACTTTTTTACTACAAATCTAAAATAGTGATATTTGGATGTTATAGAACCAGTTTTACTAAAAATATAAACATGTAATACTCTATGGGATTTTAAAATATGGATCTTTTAAAATATAAACAATTTAGTACTTATATATAAATACAAGTATACGACTAACCAACCAGGGTGAAAATCATCCAAAATTCGAAACCCGCCTCGCAAAACGCTGCATGGACAGATGTGCTGGGCCAGAAAGCCCAAAACTCCGTGCCGAACCGTCCAAGGTAGGCTCTAGAACGGGCCGGTGGCTATGACGTGGGTGTCGCGCCATGAATTTTTTTTATTTTTATATTTATTTAATAAAATATTTACAAAACTACATTTTCATTTCAAAAATTTACAAAAATATACTCCCGCCGCCTTTTGGGAGGGCAATATGTCTGAAATCGCCCTCCCAGAGGGCGATATGATGACGTGGCTGACGGCCGTTGGCCGGCAGCCCACGGCCGTCAGCCATTTTGCAGGCGGCCCCCCCGGCCAGCCAAAAACCGCCCTCTGAGAGGGCGGCAAGGGGGCCGCCTGTAAAAATGCGGCCCCCCCGGCCAGATTTTTACAGGCGGCCCCCTTGCCGCCCACTCAGAGGGCGGTTTTTGTGTGGCCAGGGGGCCGCCTGCAAAATGGCCGTTTCATAGTATATAGTCCGGACCGTCCGAACAGGATTCGGACGGTCCGGACCGTACAAATTGCCGTTTCACAGTATATAGTCCGGACCGTCCGAATATGGTTCGGACGGTCCGGACTGTACAAATTGCTGTTTCACAATATATAGTCCGGACCGTCCGAATATGGTTCGGACGGTCCGGACTGTACAAATTGCTACAAATTGTTGTAACGCGCGCTACGTACTTTAAAACAGTCATAACTTTTGCATATGGTCTCGGAATCGGGCAAATAAGTAATTTACGGACATCTACAGAAATTTTTACATCCGCTAGAATCCCAACATCAAGCATGCTTCTTGTTCATCAAAGCGTATGGTCTTAATGGTATAGACATCATAAATACAGATCAACTACCACTTTGTTTAAATACTAAATCATTTCACACTTCTAATCCTTGATACATCAATTTGTAGGTACAATGAAAGTTATGAACTTATAAAAAACCAAAACTTAATCCAAGTAAACATCAAGAACAATAACCAATCCAGAATGATAATAAAAAATGAGAGCTAAAAGCAAACACTCCCAAGTATCTTAATTACCATCCTCTCGTTCCTGAGCATCTGAAATGTCAATGGTCTGCAATCGCTCTTCCTCCGGAACTAAACACCAGTTTGGTGACTGCACTGCCCTGAGCCACTTAAAGTCATCCACATTTGCCCAATTACCAGTCTCCTCCTCAAGCCCAGTGTAACGACCCGTTTTTCCTTTCCCGCTAGTTTTCGTTTTCCCGAGCTCCCTTCCTATCCTGTCAGCTGTGCCCCAGTTTTTCTCCCTGGCCAGCCGACTACCTTCTCCCTTGAGCCGAATAGATTGCTACTCAGTCCTTGTATCCTGTCCTTTCCTTTGTCTTACTTGGATCTCCTTGCTGCCGAGTAAGCACTGTGAAGTGGCCGACTACCTTGTTGAGACCTGTTGTTTCTTTGTCCCCCGAGTTGCGCTCGCCCTTTTGACGCCGACTACCGAAGTGAGAAGAATCAGTCTTCACCTGCCTGCAGCACCGCTTGGACCGATGGACAATAACTGCTGCATCGCTTGGACCAGTGGTCAGTCCGGAGCCCTGTCAGTGAGACATCTCCAACCCGTCCTAGCCTTGACCTTAATGTCTCATCGCAGCTACAGTGCCTGCCAACTCCCTGACCACGCTGGACTCCCAAGTCAAACCCTGTGTGGACATCAAATCCTTTGTCAGTTCACCTTGACTTTTTCTCCCTACCCGTTGCCCAGCTTCACCGAGCCTCACCTTTGCACGCCGGCTATATATTGAGCCATCCATGCTCCTTCTTCCTTTGTTGTGCAACCGGCCAGCTCTAGCTCTGCTGAGTTCTCGTTCTTCTCTCAAGCTTTGGAGCTCTATCGCCCGGATAGCAAACCTGGTTCAGCCGACTGCCACCTTTTCTGCAGCCGACTACTTCTTGATCCTTTTTCTTGGTGTTTTACTTCTCTTGCTTATCAGAGTTTCCTTTCTGCTTGTTCAGAGCCTGAACCGGTGGACGATCCAGAAGCCGCCTTCGCCGAGGAAGACCCCTCCTTGGAACAAGGCAAGCCTCTTTGACCATATTGTTTCCCATATATGCAAAACTATGTTGTTTGGAAAATATATGCATGCTTAGTTTACACCTTTTTAAACTGTTGGCCTCGGTTTACAAGCCAAAACTGATGGACCTACCCAGTAGCCGCACATATTTGGTAGGATGTTGATATATTTCTCCCTTGAGAGCCCCACAAATGGCACGCTAGCATCCTATCTGAGGATACGATGCCGAGTAGAATGGCTTAGCTCTGCAACGTTGTTTGTCGTTTGGGAAAACATTGGGTTTTACTAAACTGATTGGAAAACCCGATACCTTGTGTATCGGCGCGTTTTGTGAAATAAAGACAGCTTGTGAAAATCTTGGTGTACAGAGACAGCGCCTGTGTGGCATGGCTATGTATTACCGATAAGGACCGTTTTCTTTGGGGATTCCATCCTAGAATCTTACAGTGCGACCATACGGGTATTATGGGATGCCCTCGGCCGAGTAAATAGTAGGTTTAGGGAAGTTCAGGGCCGACCACTGAATCCTGTGAGGATCTTTCGGCTGGCATTGGATAACCCTAGACTGGCTTTGGAAATGGCCTTGTCATGAATTTCTGGGTACAGGCCAGTACTCGGTGTAATTTTCGTGTCGGATGGGTAAAGCGCACACCCTCTGCAGGGATTAGCAGAACTGTTCGAACAGCCGTGCCCACGGTTAAGGGCGATGTAAGGTGATTCCCATAGCGTAGATTTGTTTGCCCGTGGTTTGTGAAAATGGTTGATGGAAAGGGAACCGTGACCAGAGTTTGCCGAGTAAGCAAACGGAAGGCCTATGTGGCCAGAAACGGATCTGTGTGATCCGGGGTGTTAAGCACCATAATCAAGTGTGTGAAAAGTAAACAGGATGAAGATCATGCACCCGGGTTGTAGCCAGGGCAGCAAACTGAAGCCCCCGGGTTGTAGCCAGGGCGGCAGTTGTGCAGTTGTCTTCGGGTTGTAGCCAGAAGACGGATTGATCAAGCTCCCGAGTTGTAGCCAGGGCAGCAAGTTGATCAAGTTGTGCTCTCGGGTTGTAGCCAGGGAAGCTAGATGAGCAAGCTTGAGCTCCCGGGTTGTAGCCAGGGAAGCAAGATAGCGAGTTGCACCCCCGGGTTGTAGCCAGGGCGGCGGCTAAGATTTGGTTGTAGCCGAGTCTCAGGGTCAACGAGTGGTTGTAGCTACTCGGGACATACAGGACCAACAAATGAGAAGTAAAAGATGATATGAATATATATATATGCTTGATTCATTAATTGGCGAGTTGTTAAAAAGCAACTTGCGGAATGGATCGAGGCGTGAGCCTCTTTCCGATAACTAAAATTTAAGCTCACTAGTGTTTGCAAAGAAAAGAGTTTCTAAAGGCAGCTTTTCGCAAATAAAACCCTTAGCCTTTCTGTCTAGCCAACATGGCATCTTTTCCCGGCTTGCTGAGTACGAAAGTACTCACCTTGTTCATATATGTATAGTTGGTTTTGGAGAGGAAGACGAAGATCCGACTGTTGCCAAGTTCCTCCAAGACCAGGCCGACTACGAAGACTTCTGAAGGTTTCGAGCCTAGTTCCCAACCGAGCCTGTGGTGTAGTTTTTGTCCAGCTTCCGCCCTGTTTTTGCTGTTTCGCTAGTTTACCTGTTGATTATTTTTGCCCATCCCGGGTCTGTCCTGGATGGATCTCCTTGTATATATATATGTGTACTCTGTTATGTATTTATTGTAACTCCGAGTTGTATCATTGTTGTGCGTACCCGACTACTGATCCTGGGATCGGGTGCTGTATGCACATGGTGGACCTCCACCTAGTCGGGGGAGGCGTCACACCCAGCATCCCTCAAATCCTCCTCAATCCCTTCATAGTTCAAAGCATGTGGCGCGAACCTCACACCGCTGCAATCCTCAATGATCGGCCTGCTCCTCACCCTCAGGTAGAAATCCGTCGCCCTCGCCTCGTGAATCCTGATCTGGTGCGCCGCCATTACAAATGTGCAGCGCTCGACGTCCTCTATGAGCACCGAGCCAAAGACCGCGCCTACTAACACACGGCAATCTTTTAGCTTGTGAACATATAGTGCCCGGCATTTGCCCTTGAGGTAAACCTGACAAGAAACAAGATCAGCGAGAGTGAAATCCCCATCCTTCTCGTCGGAAACCCTCAGATCCTTCACCAAGGTGGCATCTCTCCGGCCCCGGAACCCGAATCCTAGTAGGATCGCCTCGACGGTTGGCTTTGGCTACTCTGGAGGTGGCGCCGGCGGCAAGGTGGGAGGATCTTGCGGGGGGTTATTGGGGGCTTTGCTCTTGGTCCTGAAAGAGAACGACTTCTTGGGACGGAGATCGGAGGCGGCCAGCCTGTGTGCGGCGCAGAGGTCGGAGACGGCGGTGAGGGCGGAGCGGAGCTCGTAGGGGGGCAGCGAGTGGGAGGCCTCGGCGACGAGGCGGTCGAGGTCATCGATGTTAGCTCCTGCGCGCGCCCGGGCCCTCACCCCGGGACCTCGTCCGTTCCTGGGCCCTTGCCCCGGGACCCCTTCCGCGCCCGGGCCCTTGCCCCGGGACCTCGTCCGCGCCCCGCGTCCGTTCCTGGGCCCCTTGCCCGGGTCCTCGCCCGCATACCCGCGCCTGCGTAGCGAGAGGTAGAGGGAAAAAAAATGAAGAGATGGGATTTTGTGCCGCCCCGACTTAGCAGCGTTTTCTGATGCATTTGATCAACTTATATACAATGCAAAGCATGCCTCAGAGACCTCCCTACTGGATCGTGTCATCCCACGACCGGCGGTGCTCCTCGCCGTGCAACTAGTGCACGTCCGCCATGCCTCCCAACTGAGCCGCGCCACTACGGCCGAAGGTATGCGCACGTTGCTCCCTAGGACTCGGATGAACTCCCGCACGAACGCATCGTGCGTCAAAGCCACGATATATGCGCACGATCACCACAACGGAATTGTGTGCTAGGAAATTGGAGAGTGGAGCAGAAATAGGAGATGGCGCTAGGATTAATCTCAACATTTTCCCCCCCTAATTCTTGTCGCCATTACCAGTGAGCTTGGCGATGCCGATCCTCTGACAAAGTTCCTGGAATCGAACACGGCCAAGCGGCTTCGTCAATACATCCGCCAGCTGCTCCTCCGTACGAATGTAGTTGATAACAATCTTCCCGTCCTTGACGCACTCCCGGATGAAATGATATCGAGTATCAATGTGTTTGCTCCGGTCATGGAAGACGGGATTCTTCGTCATTGCAATGGCGGACTTGTTGTCCACCTTGATCTCGGGCGTCCCGGACTCCGAATCACTCAGATCACTCAAGAGCCGAGTTAGCCAGATTGCTTGACAGGTGGCGGCTGTCACGGCGATGTACTTGGCTTCGCACGAAGATAGTGCTACCACCTTCTGCTTCGCCGATTGCCACGAGATGGGACTGGACCCGAGGAAGAAGAGGATGCCGCTGGTGCTCCTGCGTGTATCCAGGTCACCAGCCATGTCGCTATCGCTGTAGCCATGGAGAGTTGGCCGGTCTTCTTCCTCCCGGGAATAGTGGACACCATGGTGTCGTGTTCCGGCGATGTACCTGAGAACATGCTTGACCGCAGCTTGATGATCCTCGTGCGGCTCCTCCATGAATCGGCTCAGGTAGCCCACAGCGTAGGCAATGTCCGGCTGCGTGTTCACTAGGTAGCGCAGCCCCCCGATGATGCTGCGATACTCCGTCGCATTCACCAGGGGACAAGTGCTCGCCTTGCTCAGCTTCAGCCGCGCCTCCATCGGTGTGACACAAGGGTTGCAATTCCCCATGCCGCTCCTATCGAGCAGCTTGCCGGCGTACGCCGCCTGGCAGAGTGTGATGCCTGTCTTCCCCTGTTTCACCTCGAGACCAAGATAATAAGAGAGAAGCCCGAGATCACTCATCTTGAAAAGCGTACACATCTCCTTTTTGAACTCGGCGATGTTGGCGTCGCTCGCGCCGGTGATGATCAAGTCGTCAACATAGACGCCCACGATCAGCTTTGAGCCGCCCTTGCTACGCGTGTACACAGTGTGTTCGGTGATGCTCCTCTAGAAACCAAGCGACATAAGGCTGTCGTCAAGCTTGGCATTCCAGGCCCTGGGTGCTTGGCGTAGTCCGTACAGCGCCTTACGAAGCCGGTACACCTTATGCTCCTGCCCATCGATGGCGAAACCCGGCGGCTGCTGTACATAGACCTCCTCGGCGAGCTCCCCGTTCAGGAACGCGCTTTTGACATCCATGTGATGGACCCTCCAGCCGGCGTGGGCCGCGACGGCGAGCAGGAGTCGCACGGACTCCATGCGTGCAACTGGCACGAAGACCTCCTCATAATCGATCCCGGCCTTCTGGACGTAGCCCTTGTGCTTTGTGCTTTGTGCTTTGTGCTTGACAATGGCGCCGTGCTCGTCACGCTTTACCTTATACACCCATTTGAGCCCGATCGGGCGTTGGGACGGCGGTGGGTCGATGAGATCCCAAGTTCTGTTGTCGTTGATGGAGTCCATCTCCTCCATCATGGCACGTCGCCAGCTGTGATGCTGCTCCGCCTCCCTAAAAGAAGACTGCTCCTCGGCGGACACGAAGTACAGTTCGCCGGCGTCCAGCTCACGAGGTGCGAGGCCCGGCGCAGGTGCTTGTCCGAGGATGTTGTCGACCGCGCGGTACCGCATTGGTGCGTCATCATGGTCGATGTCCAGGGCGTCGCTGAAGTTGCTTGGGGGCGCCATGGACTCTGACGGCGTTGCCGGCGTGTTCGGTGTCGCGCCCGCCGGCATGGCCGGCACGGATGACTGTGGCGGCGTGGATGTCACCGCGGGTGTCGGCGTCGGGGACAGCGTGCCCGTCGTCGACACGCTTCCTTGGTCCGGCCCTGGGGCCGTGACACTGATTGGTGCCACCATGTAGTCCACGGTGAAATCCGTGGCGTTGTCCACATTCTCGCCGCCTCCCCGAGTGGTCCAGTCCCAGCTAGCCGCCTCGTCGAACACGGCGTCCCAAGTAACATGGACGCGCTTGGTGCTGGGGTCATACACTCGGTATGCCTTGGATCCAGCCTCGTATCCCAAGAAAATCATTGGCGAGCTCCTGTTGTCGAGTTTTTTCAGGTTCGGCTTGGTGTTCTTCACGTGCGCGACGCAGCCGAATGTGCGCAAGAAGTGAACCGCCGGCTTGGTGCCGTGCCAGGCCTCATACGGTGTCTTACCGTCGAGGCAGCGTGTCGGAGAGCGGTTGAGGAGGAAGACCGCCGGCGAGACGGCCTCTCCCCAGAAGCGCCCCGATAGCCCCTTCGCCTTCATCATGGAGCAAGCCATGGCGACCACCGTTTGGTTGCGGCGCTCAACGACGCCGTTCTGCTGCGGGGAGTAGGGCGCGGTGAGCTGGCGTTGTACGCCACGTTCCGCGCAATAGGCACCAAATTCGACGGAGATGAACTCTCCACCGCGGTCGATGCGCAATACCTTGAGCTTCTGCCCGGACTCCAGCTCGGCCATGGCTTGGAAGCGCTTGATCGCCACCGGGGCTTGGTCCTTGCTCGCCAGGAGAGTGAGCCACATGAAGCGGTTCACGTCATCGACTAGCAGCAGGAAATAGCGATTTCCGCTTGGCGTCGCGGGCGCGATCGGCCCTCACAAGTCCCCGTGCACCAGCTCCAGTAGGTGTTCCGCGAAATGCCGGGCTTGCACGGGGAAGGAGGCTCGGCGTTGTTTCCCAGCGAGGCAGCTGTCGCAGACTTGATCGATGTGATCAATTTTCGGCAGACCCCTCACCATGTCGCCCTGCACCAACTTCCTTAGTGAATGGAAACTGAGGTGCCCATACCTGGCGTGCCAGCGCCACGCCTCATCGGCGCTCCTTGCAGAGAGGCAAATGGGATGCACGACGTTGAGCCGGATGGTGTAGAGCCGGTTCCTGGAACACGGGATGCGCGCCAGCAAGCGACGATCACGGTCACGGATCCGCATCGCGCCGTTGCGCACCAGCGCCTCGCAGCCGCTTTCATCGAGTTGCTCGATGCTGATGAGGTTTGCCGTGAGACGAGGGATATAGTATACCCCGGTCAGTCCACGGTGTTCGCCGTTCTTGCAGGCGAATAGGATGGTGCCGCATCCCTCGATGTTGACGACAGAGCCGTCGCCAAACTTGACGGTGCCCACGACGGCCGTGTCGAGCTCGGAGAAGACGGTGCGGGAGCCAGTCATGTGGTTCGTCGCGCCGGTGTCGAGGTACCACAGATCGGTCAGGTCGGGCTCCTCGTTGAGATGGGCGAGTACCTTGGCTTCCTCTATTGCTAGTGGCACAGCAAGAGGTTCGTCCCCCGGCGGTGAGGGTGTTGGCGCCGGAGTTTGTCGCGGGCGGTGTTCAACCACGTAGGCCCGTGCCATGAGCAGTGTGGGTTCATCATCTTCCCCGGTTGCGAAGTGAGCTCAGGCCTCCTTTGCCTTGGACCTGCAGTCCCTGGCCCAGTGACCCATCTTGCCACAGTGGTTGCACTTGTCGCCGAGGTGTTCCTGGGTGTGCTCCCGCCCGCGACCACGTCTGTTGCCACGCTTCTTACCGCCGTTCGCGGAACAGCTGGACCCGGCGCCGCCGCTCTCACCGCCTTGTTCATGGGTCTTGAGCCGCGCCATCCACTGCTCCTCAGTGAGCATGAGGCGGCCGCTATTGTCGATGACTTCCTTGGGCTTGGCCTTGCGCTTCTCCACGGAGCGCAGCCGCCCGGTAACCTCCTCAATCGAGAGGTCGCGAATGTCGAGGAGCGTCTTGATCGAGATGGCTATCTGCGAAAGGTGCTCAGGCACAACATTTAGCAATTTGGTAACCACATCTACCTTAGGGAGGTCGCCTCCGAGGGTGCGGATGCTGTTGGCGAGGCCGGAAAGGCGCAGGGAGAAGTCGTCAACGTTCTCCCCTTCCTTGAACCTTGTGTTAGTGAATTCTCGGCACAGTAGCTGTTCATTTGCCTCCCGCACGCGTCGGGTGCCGACGCGTACCGTCTTGATCGTCTCCCACCCCGCTTGTGCCGTGCGCTTGGTCGACAGTGACCGCAGCATCTCGGATGGGACTGCGCGAAGAATGGCGGCCAGCGCAAGTCGATCATCTCGGTATTCAACCTCCTCGTCTTCCTCCGGCTCCACGGCCTGCCAGAGACCCTGTGCCTGCAGGTTCACCGTCATGAGGAGCGCCCACTCCTCGTAGTTGGTTCTCGTCAGAACCGGGTACTGGACGGAGGCGCTCGACTCCTTGATGACACGCTGCACCATGACCTCCGGTGCGCGCGGGTTGCGCAGCCGCCCTCGGCCGTGCTCCGGCGAAGGCGATGGACGCCGATGCCGTGGTGGAGTGCGAGAAAGTGCTCCGGGTGAAGCTGAGCGCGCCACCGACATGGCTACCAGGGAGCAACGAGGCTCTGATACCAATTGTTAGCTCCTGCGTGCGCCCGGGCCCTCGCCTCGGGACCTCGTCCGTTCCCGGGCCCTTGCCCCGGGATCCCTTCCGCGCCCCGCGTCCGTTCCCGGGCCCCTTGCCCGAGTCCTCGCCCGCGTACCCGCGCCTGCGTAGCGAGAGGCAGAGGGAAAGAAAACAAAGAGATGCGATTTTGTGCCGCCCCGACTTAGCAGCGTTTTCTGATGCATTTGATCAACTTATATACAATGCAAAGCATGCCTCAGAGACCTCCCTACTGGATCATGTCATCCCACGACCGGCGGTGCTCCTCGCCGTGCAACTAGTGCACGTCCGCCATGCCTCCCGACTGAGGCGCGCCACTACGGCCGAAGGTATGCGCACGTCGCTCCCTAGGACTCGGATGAACTCCCGCACGAACGCAGCGTGCGTCAGAGCCACGATGTATGCGCACGATCACCACAACGGAATCGTGTGCTAGGAAATTGGAGAGTGGAGCAGAAATAGGAGATGGCGCTAGGATTAATCTCAACATTTTCCCCCCCTAATTCTTGTCGCCATTACCAGTGAGCTTGGCGATGCCGATCCTCTGACAAAGTTCCTGGAATCGAACACGGCCAAGCGGCTTCGTCAATACATCCGCCAGCTGCTCCTCCGTACGAATGTAGTTGATAACAATCTTCCCGTCCTTGACGCACTCCCGGATGAAATGATATCGAGTATCAATGTGTTTGCTCCGGTCATGGAAGACGGGATTCTTCGTCATTGCAATGGCGGACTTGTTGTCCACCTTGATCTCGGGCGTCCCGGACTCCGAATCACTCAGATCACTCAAGAGCCGAGTTAGCCAGATTGCTTGACAGGTGGCGGCTGTCACGGCGATGTACTCGGCTTCGCACGAAGATAGTGCTACCACCTTCTGCTTCGCCGATTGCCACGAGATGGGACTGGACCCGAGGAAGAAGAGGATGCCGCTGGTGCTCCTGCGTGTATCCAGGTCACCAGCCATGTCGCTATCGCTGTAGCCATGGAGAGTTGGCCGGTCTTCTTCCTCCCGGGAATAGTGGACACCATGGTGTCGTGTTCCGGCGATGTACCTGAGAACGTGCTTGACCGCAGCTTGATGATCCTCGTGCGGCTCCTCCATGAATCGGCTCAGGTAGCCCACCGCGTAGGCAATGTCCGGCCGCGTGTTCACTAGGTAGCGCAGCCCCCCGATGATGCTGCGATACTCCATCGCATTCACCAGGGGACAAGTGCTCACCTTGCTCAGCTTCAGCCGCGCCTCCATCGGTGTGACACAAGGGTTGCAATTCCCCATGCCGCTCCTGTCGAGCAGCTTGCTGGCGTACGCCGCCTGGCAGAGTGTGATGCCCGTCTTCCCCTGTTTCACCTCGAGACCAAGATAATAAGAGAGAAGCCCGAGATCACTCATCTTGAAAAGTGTACACATCTCCTTTTTGAACTCGGCGATGTTGGCGTCACTCGCGCCGGTGATGATCAAGTCGTCAACATAGACGCCCACGATCAGCGTGTTCGGGGCCGCCTGCAAAATGGCCGTTTCATAGTATATAGTCCGGACCGTCCGAATAGACGGTCCGGACCATACAAATTGCCATTTCACAGTATATAGTCCGGACCGTCCGAATATGGTTCGGACGGTGTGGACTGTACAAATTGCTGTTTCACAATATATAGATTCGGACGGTCCGGACTGTACAAATTGCTACAAATTGTTATAACGCGCGCTACGTTCCTTAAAACAGTCATAACTTTTACATATGGTCTCGGAATCGGGCAAATAAGTACTTTGCGGACATCTACAGAAAATTTTACATCCGCTAGAATCCCAACATCAAGCATGCTTCTTGTTCATCAAAGCGTGTGGTCTTAATGGTACAGACATCATAAATACAGATCAACTACCACTTTGTTTAAATACTAAATCATTTCACACTTCTAATCCTTGATACATCAATTTGTAGGTACAATGAAAGTTATGAACTTATAAAAAACCAAAACTTAATCCAAGTAAACATCAAGAACAATAACCTGTCGATGTTTTACACCGGCAATAAAACTATGGGGCTACTCGGCGAGGGTGAATTCGGTGGACTGCAGAGGGACACAAGAGAATTATACTGGTTCAGGCCCTCAAGGTGAGGTAATACCCTACGTCCAGTTGAGGTGTTATTCCTCTGAGGTGTATGAGATCGATGATCTGGTTGTTCGTGCCCTGAGGGGCGCCCTGCCTCCCTTTATATACTAGGGGACATGGGTACATGATAAGCATCCCAGTCGGATACGACCAAGGGATTTCCTTCTTAGAGATAGAATCCTATCCGACTAAGACTATGTTTCCTTATTATATAAGGTACGGCCTGCCGGGTGCTATCTTCTCTCTAATTACATGATTCGGCCCATCCTCTATCCGAGTGGCCCATATACTAGTAATGAGGTACCCGGGGCCCATGGCCTCCACATAACCAATCCAGAATGATAATAAAAAATGAGAGCTGAAAGCAAACACTCCCAAGTATCTTAATTACCATCCTCTCATTCCTGAACATCTGAAATGTCAATGGTCTGCAATCGCTCTTCCTCCGGAACTAAACAACAGTTTGGTGACTGCACTGCCCTGAGCCACTTAAAGTCATCCACATTTGCCCAATTACCAGTCTCCTCCTCAAGCCCAGTGTAACGACCCGTTTTTCCTTTCCCGCTAGTTTTCGTTTTCCCGAGCTCCCTTCCTATCCTGTCAGCTGTGCCCCAGTTTTTCTCCCTAGCCAGCCGACTACCTTCTCCCTTGAGCCGAGTAAATTGCTACTCAGTCCTTGTATCCTGCCCTTTCCTTTGTGTTACTCGGACCTCCTTGCTGCCGAGTAAGCACTGTAAAGTGGCCGACTACCTTGTTGAGACCTGTTGTTTCTTTGTCCCCCGAGTTGCGCCCGCCCTTTTGACGCCGACTACCGAAGTGAGAAGAATCAGTCTTCACCTGCCTGCAGCACCGCTTGGACCGATGGACAATAACCTGCTGCATCGCTTGGACCAGTGGTCAGTCCGGAGCCCTGTCAGTGAGACATCTCCAACCCGTCCTAGCCTTGACCTTAATGTCTCATCGCAGCTACAGTGCCTGCCAACTCCCTGACCATGCCGGACTCCCAAGTCAAACCCTGCGTGGACATCAAATCCTTTGTCAGTTCACCTTGAGTTTTTCTCCCTACCCGTTGCCCAGCTTCACCGTGCCTCACCTTTGCACGCCAGCTATATATTGAGCCATCCATGCTCCTTCTTCCTTTGTTGTGCAACCGGCTAGCTCTAGCTCTGCTGAGTTCTCGTTCTTCTCTCAAGATTTGGAGCTCTATCGCCCGGATTGCAAACCTGGTTCAGCCGACTGCCACCTTTTCTGCAGCCGACTACTTCTTGATCCTTTTTCTTGGTGTTTTACTTCTCCTGCTTATCAGTGTTTCCTTTCTGCTTGTTCAGAGCCTGAACCGGTGGACGATCCAGAAGCCGCCTTCGCCGAGGAAGACCCCTCCTTGGAACAAGGCAAGCCTCTTTGACCATATTGTTTCCCATATATGCAAAACTATGTTGTTTGGAAAATATATGCATGCTTAGTTTACACCTTTTTAAACTGTTGGCCTCGGTTTACAAGCGAAACCGATGGACCTACCCAGTAGCCGCACATATTTGGTAGGATGTTGATATATTTCTCCCTTGAGAGCCCCACAAATGGCACGCTAGCATCCTATCTGAGGATACGATGCCGAGTAGAATGGCTTAGCTCTGCAACGTTGTTTGTCGTTTGGGAAAACATTGGGTTTTACTAAACTGATTGGAAAACCCGATACCTTGTGTATCAGCGCGTTTTGTGAAATAAAGACAGCTTGTGAAAATCTTGGTGTACAGAGACATCGCCTGTGTGGCATGTCTATGTATTACCGATAAGGACCGTTTCCTTTGTGGATTCCATCCGAGCATCTTACAGTGCGACCATACGGGTATTATGGGATGCCCCTGGCCGAGTAAATAGTAGGTTTAGGGAAGTTCAGTGCCGACCACTGAATCCTGTGTGGATCTTTCGGCTGGCATAGGATAACCCTAGACTGGCTTTGGAAATGGCCTTGTCACGAATTTCTGGGTACAGGCCAGTACTCGGTGTAATTTTCGTGTCGGATGGGTAAAGCGCACACCCTCTGCAGAGATTAGCAGAACTGTTCGAACAGCCGTGCCCACGGTTAAGGGCGATGTAAGGTGATTCCCATAGCGTAGATTTGTTTGCCTGTGGTTTGTGAAAATGGTTGATGGAAAGGGAACCGTGACCAGAGTTTGCCGAGTAAGCAAACGGAAGGCCTGTGTGGCCAGAAACGGATCTGTGTGATCCGGGGTGTTAAGCACCCATAATCAAGTGTGTGAAAAGTAAACAGGATAAAGATCATGCTCCCGGGTTGTAGCCAGGCAGCAAACTGAAGCCCCCGGGTTGTAGCCAGGCGGCAGTTGTGCAGTTGTCTTCGGGTTGTAGCCAGAAGACGGATTGATCAAAGCTCCCGGGTTGTAGCCAGGCAGCAAGTTGATCAAGTTGTGCTCCCGGTTGTAGCCAGGGAAGCCAGATGAGCAAGCTTGAGCTCCCGGGTTATGCCAGGGAAGCAAGATAGCGAGTTGCGCCCCCGGGTTTGTAGCCAGGGCGGCGGCTGAGATTTGGTTGTAGCCGAGTCTCAGGGTCAACGATGTGGTTGTAGCTACTCGGGGACATACAGGACCAACAAATGAGAAGTAAAGATGATATGAATTATATATATATGCGTTGATTCATTAATTGGCGAGTTGTTGAAAAGCAACTTGCGGAATGGATCGAGGCGTGAGCCTCTTTCCGATAACTAAAATTTAAGCTCACTAGTGTTTGCAAAGAAAAAGAGTTTCTAAAGGCCAAGCTTTTTCGCAAATAAAACCCTTAGCCTTTCTGTCTAGCCAACATGGCATCTTTCCCGGCTTGCTGAGTACGAAAGTACTCACCTTGTTCATATATGTATAGTAGGTTTTGGAGAAGAAGACGAAGATCCGACTGCTGCCGAGTTCCTCCAAGACCAGGCCGACTACGAAGACTTCTGAAGGTTTTGAGCCTAGTTCCCAACCGAGCCTGTGGTATAGTTTTTGTCCAGCTTCCGCCCTGTTTTTGCTGTTTCGCTAGTTTACCTGTTGATTATTTTTGCCCATCCCGGGTCTGTCCTGGATGGATCTCCTTGTATATATATATGTGTACTCTGTTATGTATTTATTGTAACTCTGAGTTGTATCATTGTTGTGCGTACCCGACTACTGATCTTGGGATCGGGTGCTGTATGCACATGGTGGACCTCCACCTAGTCGGGGGAGGCGTCACAGAATGGTATCAGAGCAAAGGTTGGCCCTAGGAACGAAACCCCACGCGTGCAGATGTCCTTGAGGATCTTATTTTGAAAACTATGCTATTTGCGAAAGTCTAGGACTTGTCTGAGTATCTTTCTCTGCCTTGTAGATTTTGAAAATATTTTTGAAACTTTTGGTTACCTAACTATCCTTGGCTCCTGCGTGGATCTTTGGTATCAGCCCTTAGGTTCAAGTGCCCTATCTATCTTCTTTTCGTAAGGGCTGGGTTCCCGAGTAGGATCTTTGTTCTGCTGCTTGAATCTATCTTGCTAATCTTGTTGCTCCTTCATCTGTTCCATCAGTTGGTTGCCGATAACCTTGCTGAACCTTTCTCCCTTGGTTGCCCTTTTCTAGGACCAGATGGCAGAACGTCAGCGCCGGAATGTTCGTGCTCCAGCTCGCTTGGGTTTTGAAGACCAAGGACCAGTCCGCAACAACCTGCTTACCGCCGCCGAGGAACAAGAGGTGGAGCAGACTCATGATCGGATGTCCGGAAATGGCCGTGCAGCCAGCCTTGGTACCTTTGACGCTGCAGCAGCAAATCCTGGAGGATTGCCTCAACCTCCTCACCTTCCAGTAGACCCCCAGCAGCTTATGGCCATCCAGACCCAGATCTTGCAAGGCATTGCTCAAAACTTGGCCACAATGCAGCCTCTCCTCCATCAAGTTCAACCAGCACAAGCTCATGGCCGCTCCAAGCTTGCCGACTTCATGAGGTCCCGTCTGGCCGAGTTCTCACAGACGGCTGAGCCAGTGGAGGCTGATGATTGGCTAAAGGATATGGACAGAAAGCTGAACCTAGTGCAGTGCACACCTATGGAGAAAACCCAGTTTGCTGCACATCAACTTCGTGGACCAGCAGCCGACTGGTGGGAGAACTACTGTGCTGCCCATCAAGATGCTGCCAACATCGCCTGGCCCGAGTTTGTTGAAGCCTTTAGAGCTGCACATGTCCCAGAAGGAGTAATAGACATTAAGAGAGAAGAATTCAATAACCTCAAGCAGGGACATTCCAGCATCAGCGAGTACCTGAGCAGGTTCAACCACCTAGCTCGCTATGCACCAGAGGACGTGAACACGGATAAGAAGAAAATCAGAAGGTTTCTGAAGGGGATGAATGTGGCAATGAAGATCCAGCTTCTTGCCCATGACTTCCCTACTTTCCAGCACATGGTCAACCGAGCCTTAGTGGTTGAAGACGCGAGGAAGGAGATCGAAGTTTTTCGCAAGCGCAAGGCCTCCCAGATGCAGCCTCGTAGTGGTCCGAGTACCAGGCCCTATCTCCTTAGTCCTTCCCGTCAGTTTGCCCCACCCCAGTTCCAAGAGCAGGTGTTTCACCCATCTGCTTCTCGCCCTGCTTCGTCTGTTCAGTCCCGCCCTTTCAGTGCAAGCACCGGTGTAAGCCGCCCTACCTCAAGTCGCCCTGGCCCAGTCGGCCTACAGCAGAGGAGTATCCCGAGTGCCCCAGGAAGCCGATGCTACAACTGCAACGAGTTGGTTCACTTTGCCCGACACTGTCCCCAGAAGCAAGACCCTGCAACCTCTGGACGCCCCAACGCCAGCGCTTCAAGAGCCCCTGTGTTTAGTCGAGGACAGCCGACTACACATACTAGTGGATCTGCCTCCCGTGCCCCTCCGGCCTTTGGACGTGGCCGAGTCAATCATATCCAGTCGGAGACAGCCCGAGAAGCTTCAGATGTGGTAATGGGTACGTTTCTTGTAGACTCCGTACCTGCAGTTGTTCTGTTTGATTCTGGAGCATCGCATTCCTTTATTTCTCAATCTTTTGTGGATAAGTATGGTTGGCATGTTCAAGGCCTTAGGATACCTATGGTTATACACTCCCCTGGCAAGGAGTTTAGGTCAGACCAGTCTTGCCCTGGAGTTAACCTGGTAATTGCAGGAGTTAGTTTCTCAGCCAACCCCATTGTCCTGGAATCACAAGGCTTGGATTTGATTCTAGGCATGGACTGGTTAGCCAAGCACAAAGGCCGAATAGACTGTGCAACCAGCACTATAACTCTGCAGTGCCCTTTTGGACAAGAAGTGAAGTTTGCCTCTCCTGGAAATCCTAAAAGCCAATCTCTCCTGAGCTCTGTGCAAATGGCCCCTCTGGAAGAAGTGCTGGTGATCAATGAGTACCCTGATGTCTTCCCAGACAGTCTACCCGGAATGCCCCCTGATAGAGAGATTGAGTTCTCTATAGAGTTGCTACCCGGCACAGCACCTATATCCAAGAGACCCTATAGAATGGCGGCTAAGGAGTTAGCCGAAGTGAAGAACCAGATAGAAGAACTTGAGAGCCTAAGTTTTGTGCGACCTAGCACGTCACCTTGGGGAGCTCCAGTGCTCCTAGTGGAAAAGAAAGACAAAACCAAGAGGATGTGCGTTGATTATCGCGCACTGAATGAGGTAACCATCAAGAATAAGTACCCGCTGCCAAGGATTGATGATCTGTTCGACCAGCTGCAAGGAGCTAAAGTTTTCTCTAAGGTTGATTTGAGATCAGGATACCATCAGCTGAAGATTAAACCTGAGGATATACCCAAGACAGCTTTCTTGACCCGTTATGGATTATATGAGTATACAGTGATGTCCTTTGGACTCACTAATGCCCCAGCTTTCTTCATGAGTCTTATGAATAAAGTATTCATGGAATATCTCGACAAGTTTGTCGTGGTGTTCATGGATGATATCCTAATCTTCTCCAAGGACGAGCAAGAACATGTTGGACATTTGAGAATGGTTCTCGGAAAGCTAAGAGAGCACCAGTTGTTTGCCAAGTACTCGAAGTGTGAGTTCTGGCTAGACCGAGTTGCTTTTCTCGGGCATGTGGTCACTGCCCAAGGAGTGGAAGTGGACCCGGGGAAAGTGAGAGACGTGCTTTCTTGGAAATCCCCGACTACCGTCACAGAGAAGTTTCTTAGGTTTGGCTGGTTATTATCGGAGATTCATTGAAGGATTTTCAAGGATTGCCAAACCCATGACAGAATTGCTAAAGAAGGAAAAGAAGTTTAAATGGAGTGACGCCTGTGAGAAAAGTTTCCTGGAATTAAGGAAAAGGCTGACTACACCACCTGTGTTGACCCTTCCGGATATCAGGAAAGATTTTGAGGTATACTGTGATGCATCCCGACTAGGCATAGGCTGTGTACTTATGCAGGAAGGAAGAGTGGTTGCTTATGCCTCAAGACAGTTAAGACCCCATGAGCTGAACTACCCGACCCATGACCTAGAGTTGTCAGCAGTAGTGCATGCCTTGAAGATATGGCGACACTACCTAGTCGGAAATCGGTGTGAAGTATACACTGACCATAAAAGCCTGAAGTACATCTTCACTCAGACCGAGCTTAATCTCAAACAAAGAAGATGGCTTGAGTTGATTAACGATTACGACCTTGGAATACATTACCACCCTGGCAAGGCAAATGTTGTTGCCGATGCCCTCAGTCGGAAAATCCATTGTAATGCCATCTTGACCTTGCCCCTTCAACCCGAGTTAAGTCGAGAATTGGAAAAGATAAGGATAAATATGGTTAAGCCAGGAACGCTGGCGACTTTGCTGATTCAACCTACCTTGGAGGACCAGATCAGAGAAGCTCAAAAGGTAGATGAAAAGATCGTGTCTCTTAAGGAAAACATGACCCAAGGAAAAGCCCCCGAGTTCTCCATCGACAGCAAAGGAACTGTTTGGTTTGGGAAACGCATTTGCGTGCCCGACATAAAGGAAATCCGAGACTTGATCTTGAGAGAAGCCCATGAGTCCGCTTATTCCATCCACCCAGGAAGTACCAAGATGTACCAGGACATAAAGGATCATTACTGGTGGCCTAGAATGAAGCGAGATATTGCCGAGTATGTCGCAGTTTGTGACATTTGCCAAAGGGTTAAAGCAGAGCATCAGAAGCCAGCAGGATTGCTTCAGCCCTTAAGGATACCCGAGTGGAAATGGGAAGAAATAGGAATGGATTTCATCATTGGATTACCTAAGACCCCGGCAGGACATGATTCTATCTGGGTAATAGTGGACCGACTGACCAAAGTCACCCACTTTATCCCCGTCAAGACAACCTACCCGGCCAAGAAGTTAGCCGAGTTGTATCTGACTAAGGTCATCTGCCAACATGGAGTCCCAAAGAAGATTGTGTCTGACCGAGAAGCTCAGTTCACCTCCCACTTCTGGCAAAAGTTGCATGAAGCAATGGGCACTAATCTCAATTTCAGTACTGCATATCACCCCCAGACGGATGGACAGACCGAGAGAGTAAACCAGATCGTGGAAGATATGCTAAGAGCATGTGCCCTGGATTTTGAAGGAACCTGGGATCTCTATCTGCCTTATGCCGAGTTCTCCTACAACAACAGCTATCAAGCCAGTATCCAGATGGCCCCCAATGAAGCTCTATATGGACGCAAGTGTAGAACTCCACTCTGTTGGACAGACGTAGGGGAAAAGATGGTTTTTTGGACCAGACATTTTGAAAGAGGCAAAAGAGCGAGTTAAGGTTATCCGAGAGCGCTTGAAGACAGCCCAAGCCCGATAGAAGAACTATGAGGATAATCGGAGACGAGAGCTCGAGTTTCAGATAGGAGACCATGTGTATCTCCGAGTATCACCCCTACGAGGGACAAAGAGATTCGGAATGGGTGGAAAGCTAGCGCCTCGCTATATCGGACCTTATCCTATCGTTGACAGACGTGGAGTGGTGGCGTATCAACTGGAGTTGCCCGAAGAACTCTCTGACGTCCACGATGTGTTTCATGTGTCCCAGTTGAAGAAATGTCTTCGCATCCCAGAAGAGCAAGTTCCGTTGGAAGAGATCAACGTACAGCGCAACCTTACGTACAAGGAATGCCCGACTCGGATTCTTGAGACAAGGGATAGATGTACGAGACGAAAGATAATCAGATTCTGTAAGGTGCAATGGAGTAACTATTCGGAGGATGAAGCTACATGGGAACGAGAAGATCGCCTTCAAGCTGAGTACCCGGAGCTCTTCACCGAGTAGCGGAATCTCGGGACGAGATTCTGTTAAGTGGGGGGAGGTTTGTAACGACCCATTTTTCCTTTCCCGCTAGTTTTCGTTTTCCCGAGCTCCCTTCCTATCCTGTCAGTTCTACCCCAATTTTTCTCCTTGGCCAGCCGACTACCTTCTCCCTTGAGCCGAGTAGATTGCTACTCAGTCCTTGTATCCTGCCCTTCCCTTTGTCTTACTCGGACCTCCTTGCTGCCGAGTAAGCACTGTGAAGTGGCCGACTACCTTGTTGAGACCTGTTGTTTCTTTGTCCCCCGAGTTGCGCCCGCCCTTTTGACTCCGACTACCGAAGTGAGAAGAATCAGTCTTCACCTGCCTGCAGCACCGCTTGGACCGATGGACAATAACCTGCTGCATCGCTTGGACCAGTGGTCAGTCCGGAGCCCTGTCAGTGAGACATCTCCAACCCGTCCTAGCCTTGACCTTAATGTCTCATCGCAGCTACAGTGCCTGCCAACTCCCTGACCATGCCGGACTCCCAAGTCAAACCCTGCGTGGACATCAAATCCTTTGTCAGTTCACCTTGACTTTTTCTCCCTACCCGTTGCCCAGCTTCACCGTGCCTCACCTTTGCACGCCGGCTATATATTGAGCCATCCATGCTCCTTCTTCCTTTGTTGTGCAACCGGCCAGCTCTAGCTCTGCTGAGTTCTCATTCTTCTCTCAAGCTTTGGAGCTCTATCGCCCGGATTGCAAACCTGGTTCAGCCGACTGCCACCTTTTCTGCAGCCGACTACTTCTTGATCCTTTTTCTTGGTGTTTTACTTCTCCTGCTTATCAGTGTTTCCTTTCTGCTTGTTCAGAGCCTGAACCGGTGGACGATCCAGAAGCCGCCTTCGCCGAGGAAGACCCCTCCTTGGAACAAGGCAAGCCTCTTTGACCATATTGTTTCCCATATATGCAAAACTATGTTGTTTGGAAAATATATGCATGCTTAGTTTACACCTTTTTAAACTGTTGGCCTCGGTTTACAAGCGAAACCGATGGACCTACCCAGTAGCCGCACATATTTGGTAGGATGTTGATATATTTCTCCCTTGAGAGCCCCACAAATGGCACGCTAGCATCCTATCTGAGGATACGATGCCGAGTAGAATGGCTTAGCTCTGCAACGTTGTTTGTCGTTTGGGAAAACAATGGGTTTTACTAAACTGATTGGAAAACCCGATACCTTGTGTATCAGCGCGTTTTGTGAAATAAAGACAGCTTGTGAAAATCTTGGTGTACAGAGACATCGCCTGTGTGGCATGGCTATGTATTACCGATAAGGACCGTTTCCTTTGTGGATTCCATCCGAGCATCTTACAGTGCGACCATACGGGTATTATGGGATGCCCCTGGCCGAGTAAATAGTAGGTTTAGGGAAGTTCAGTGCCGACCACTGAATCCTGTGTGGATCTTTCGGCTGGCATAGGATAACCCTAGACTGGCTTTGGAAATGGCCTTGTCACGAATTTCTGGGTACAGGCCAGTACTCGGTGTAATTTTCGTGTCGGATGGGTAAAGCGCACACCCTCTGCAGAGATTAGCAGAACTGTTCGAACAGCCGTGCCCACGGTTAAGGGCGATGTAAGGTGATTCCCATAGCGTAGATTTGTTTGCCTGTGGTTTGTGAAAATGGTTGATGGAAAGGGAACCATGACCAGAGTTTGCCGAGTAAGCAAACGGAAGGCCTGTGTGGCCAGAAACGGATCTGTGTGATCCGGGGTGTTAAGCACCATAATCAAGTGTGTGAAAAGTAAACAGGATGAAGATCATGCTCCCGGGTTGTAGCCAGGGCAGCAAACTGAAGCCCCCGGGTTGTAGCCAGGGCGGCAGTTGTGCAGTTGTCTTCGGGTTGTAGCCAGAAGACGGATTGATCAAGCTCCCGGGTTGTAGCCAGGGCAGCAAGTTGATCAAGTTGTGCTCCCGGGTTGTAGCCAGGGAAGCCAGATGAGCAAGCTTGAGCTCCCGGGTTATAGCCAGGGAAGCAAGATAGCGAGTTGCGCCCCCGGGTTGTAGCCAGGGCGGTGGCTGAGATTTGGTTGTAGCCGAGTCTCAGGGTCAACGAGTGGTTGTAGCTACTCGGGACATACAGGACCAACAAATGAGAAGTAAAAGATGATATGAATATATATATATATGCTTGATTCATTAATTGGCGAGTTGTTGAAAAGCAACTTGCAGAATGGATCGAGGCGTGAGCCTCTTTCCGATAACTAAAATTTAAGCTCACTAGTGTTTGCAAAGAAAAGAGTTTCTAAAGGCAGCTTTTCGCAAATAAAACCCTTAGCCTTTCTGTCTAGCCAACATGGCATCTTTTCCCGGCTTGCTGAGTACGAAAGTACTCACCTTGTTCATATATGTATAGTAGGTTTTGGAGAAGACGAAGATCCAACTGCTGCCGAGTTCCTCCAAGACCAGGCCGACTACGAAGACTTCTGAAGGTTTCGAGCCTAGTTTCCAACCGAGCCTGTGTTGTAGTTTTTGTCCAGCATTCGCCCTGTTTTTGCTGTTTCGCTAGTTTACCTGTTGATTATTTTTACCCATCCCGGGTCTGCCCTGGATGGATCTCCTTTTATATATATATGTGTACTCTGTTATGTATTTATTGTAACTCTGAGTTATATCATTGTTGTGCGTACCCAACTACTGATCCTGGGATCGGGTGCTGTATGCACATGGTGGACCTCCACCTAGTCGGGGGAGGCGTCACACCCAGCATCCCTCAAATCCTCCTCAATCCCTTCATAGTTCAAAGCATGTGGCGCGAACCTCACACCGCTGCAATCCTCAATGATCGGCCTGCTCCTCACCCTCAGGTAGAAATCCGTCGCCCTTGCCTCGTGAATCCTGATGTGGTGCGCCGCCATTACAAATGTGCAGCGCTCGACGTCCTCTATGAGCACCGAGCCAAAGACAGCGCCTACTAACACACGGCAATCTTTTAGCTTTTGAACATATAGTGCCCGGCATTTGCCCTTGAGGTAAACCTGACAAGAAACAAGATCAGCGAGAGTGAAATCCCCATCCTTCTCGTCGAAAACCCTCAGATCCTTCACCAAGGTGGCATCTCTCCGGCCCCGGAACCCGAATCCTGGTAGGATCGCCTCGACGTTTGGCTTTGGCTACTCTGGAGGTGGCGCCGGCGGCAAGGTGGGAGGATCTTGCGGGGGGTTATTGGGGGCTTTCCTCTTGTTCCTGAAAGAGAACGACTTCTTGGGATGGAGATCGGAGGTGGCCAGCCTGTGTGCGGCGCGGAGGTCGGAGACGGCGGTGAGGGCGGAGCGGAGCTCGTAGGGGGGCAGCGAGTGGGAGGCCTTGGCGACGAGGCGGTTGAGGTTGTCGATGGCCGTGGCGGCGGTGGAGAGTGAGGGTTGCGCGTCCTCGGGGGAGGAGGATCGGCAGGCAGACAGCGCGGACTCCGCGGCGAGCTTGGCGGCCACGAAGCGGGAGAGGAAGGCCGCGACGGGGGAGGCGTCGGGGGAGTCCTGGGACGAGGGGGTGGCGGTGCGCTTGGAGAGGCGCTCCAGCATGGCTAGGTGCTTGCGGTGGCCAGCGGCGGCGGCGGAGGGTTTGGTGTGGTCGGGCTCCGACTCCATTTCGGCGGTGTTAACGCCAAAATTTGGTAAGGACCTGTATTAGATCGGTCAAAGGAGAGATTGCAGTCAACTGACGGAGAAGAGACCGGAATCGGGAAGGAGCCGTGAAGACCGTTACTTGGCAGTTATTTACTGTACCTATTAATTAGGCAGGTGTTTATCTTTAGGAAACCTGACCTCGTGTCCGGTCAGGATTAGTTAGCGTTTTTCTGTTATGGATAGGAAATCATGTATCGTGTCCTATAAGGACTTGTGTAACTCGGGGTATAAATACGTACGCCCGGGCACCTTGTAAATAATCACACGATCAATACAAAAATTCGGTGCATCGCCAACCTTCCGACGGGACTTTGCTTCTCGAGCCGGGCTGCATCGGTTAAGTTCGACCCCCAGCGAGAGGTAAGTCTCGTCACCCCTTACCCAGGTATATCTATTTTATCTATGGCTGCATCAGTTCGGTTTGACCTCATAGGTTGATTAGGTATACCGCATCATGCGTGCATAGATCGTATCGGCTTATTGGGTTTGATTTATCGATGGTTTGTGCTGCATCGGTTAGGTCCGACCTTACTAAACTGCCCCGATAAGCCATCCCTGATATGTCGATATTTTCCGTGCAAGCGTTTTATCGGAGTGCCCTAGCCGATAAGTTATCTCTTTCACATCACAGCCGCATTGGACTCTCTATCGGCCCTTGTTGAAATCCTGTTATTGTTACCAGTCCTGTGCTGCAACGGTTGGGTCCGATCTACTAGGGACTGGCCAATATAAAACTCTATTTTAAATAAGTCCGATGGTGTTTACGCGACCGTATTATCGGGAGTGCCTAGCCGATAAGTTATCTTCATTACATCACAATCATATCAGATCTATCAGCTTACCAGTTTGTTTATCATCATTAGTCTGTGCTGCAACGGTTTAGGGTCCGAATCTACTAGACTGACCACGATAATAACTCTATCCTTAACCTAAGCCGATGGTTTTATACCACATTAAAACAGATGTTTTATCGGAGTGCTTAGCCGGTAACGTTATTTTCGCACCTAGCCGATTGTATAATACTTGCTATATCGATTATTGGCTACGTCATCATTGTGATCGGCCCGAGGGTTAGCGATCAGCTTTACATCACCGCCGATGCGGTCACAAGTACCCGGGCATGAAGACAGGCGAGGACCCGCGGCCACGGGCATGAATTAGGTAAGAAACCCGGGCACGAACAAGCGAGGACCGGGCATGGATGAATGCAGGTAAGAATCCGGGCACGAGCGCAAAGCAGGGGCCCCGGGCACGGGTATAAGCAGTATCTTCTGCGATGACACCAATGATTTTTAACCACGATCGGCCTGTAATATCATTCAATCTAGTTAATTTTACATGTTCAGTTTACTTATTCTATCCAGTTAACAGCTGGTTTTTTGAGCATTCCTTCGATAATCGGCTGGTTCATATTTGTCCATTATCATGTTAATTATTCTGCCATCATCGGCTTCTAGTCGGCGTATAAATGCTACCAGTGCGTACCCCTCGGCATCGGCCGATGAACGAGTCCCAGAATCGGCTTCCAGCCGATTGGCTCATGAATTTGATATCTTTTCTCCTTGTCAATTGCAGCAAGGATCAAATTGACGTGGCATGCCTACGAACCTCAAAGAATTTAGGACCTGCCACATGGAGGTGAAGCCAGATCTCCCAGGCCTTCGCGTGTAACGCAAGACGCTGAACGGATCCCCCGCGTTTTTCGGCGTCAACACGCTTTTGGCACGCCCGGTGGGACGGAAAGTTTCAGCGCGAAGTTCAACAATCAGATTTGCAACATGGCCGGGAAAGAAATTAAGACGGACAACGTGATTCCGGTCAACATGGAGGACTTAACTGAAGAACGGAAACAGCAAGTTGAACAAACTATGACAAATTTCCAGAAGCTGTGCTTAGAATCCTTCAGCATGATGAGGCAAGGGCCGATTCAGAAGTCTCAGTTTCCAAAACCAGTACTGGTAGGAGAATCGAGCCGCACACAACCCGAGAGCCCACCAATCAAGCCTTTGCAGGAGATGGTCAATGAGGCTGTTCACCATGCGCTCATCAATCAGTCGGGAATCTTGGTAAACACACTGCATAACCTCATCAAGAAGACTGTTGATGGATCGATTGCCCAAGAACCAACTCGGGGTCCTGTTTTTCTCCCGCCAAAGATGGAGCCAAATCAAGTTAATTACAACATCAGTAGGGATGTACCAGAACACTTGTTCACACAGAACCAGGCTGGGGGGCAACAGGATATTCCTGCTGGATACCACCGATCTAGTTATTATGGAGGATATCAACAGAATTGTCCAGCAGGCGGAGCCGATCCGGGTACTTACCAGAGGGAGTATCACAGACAGAATCGGCAACCAACCCCACCGATACAGTATCAGCAGTATCAACAGGAGAATGTAAGAGAAGAAGACTTATCGGCACGGGTTGAAGAGATAGTAAGGGAGCAGTTCGGGATCAAGCCCAAGGAACAAGCGTTCATGTATCGCACTCATATCCTGAGTGGTTTGACAGGGTTCCGTTACCACACCGATACAGGGTCCCGGATTTCTCTAAGTTCTCAGGGCAGGACAACACGTCTACAGTAGAACATGTCAGCCGATTCCTGGCACAGTGCGGGGAGGCATCGGCTGAAGAGGCCTTGAGGGTTAGGTTTTTTCCCCTATCACTATCCGGATCGGCTTTTACATGGTTCTCTTCATTACCGCCGAATTCTGTTCGGGGGTGGGCCGATCTGGAGAAACAGTTTCATAAATACTTTTTTGCTGGAATCCATGAGATGAGATTGTCAGATTTGACATCGGTTAAGCAACGACCAGATGAAACAGTACCGGAATATGTTCAGCGATTTCGAGATATCAGAAACCGATGTTATAGTTTAAACCTGAGCGATGGGCATCTGGCTGATCTGGCTTTCCAGGGTCTTTTGGCGCCGATCAAGGAGAGATTTTCTTCACAAGAGTTTGAATCCCTGGCGCACCTGGTACAGAAGGTATCGGCTCATGAAAGCCGATTTCAAGAGGCGAAAAGGGATAAGTACCATAGAAGGGTTGCCCAAGTACAGATCTATTCATCGGGCTCAGATGATGAGGAATCCAATGCTGAAGTTGGATTGGCGGAGTGGGCCAGGAACAGGAAATCAGTATCATGCCCATGGGTCAAAGATATCGGCAAGGAGGAGAGGTATGACTTTGACATCAATAAAGCCGATAAAATCTTCGATCTATTATTGCAAGAAAAGCAGATACAACTTCCGCCAAACCATGTGATCCCGTCAGCCGAAGAACTAAAAAAGAAGAAATATTGCAAGTGGCACAATGCGATATCGCATCACACCAACGAGTGCAAAGCTTTTCGGCAACAGATTCAATCGGCGGTCGAGCAAGGACGAATCAAGTTTGAAGACAAGAAGCCGATGAAGATAGATGGGCACCCGTTCCCTGTGAACATGGTCTATGCGGGGTCATCGTCAAGGGCTCAAACCGATGAAGGAAGACATCAGAGTAAATCGAGGATTACTTCATCCGGTATGATAGAGAAGTACTCAAGGTACGATGAACAGAGGGATGAACCAGAACAATATAATCCGCACTGGAACTGCCCATTCTTCCGATTCTGCTGGGATCAAGGGATGAGATTGCCATCAGTAGAAGATTGCCCCGAATGCAGTAATATGGGGGATCGCCATGATCAGCAACAGAGGTTTTCACAAGATCGGCCGTCTAGGAAAAGAGCATCGGTTCATAGCCGATTAGGGCCGATCCATGAAGAGTTCTTTGAAGAGGATGAAGAGGAAGCGCATGAGAAACAAGTCCAGAATCCTCAGTGGTGTCCTAGCAGCATATTCACGAAGAATCAGAAGAGAAAGGCACAGCAGTTACGGCACCGAGAGCAAAAGGAAGAGCAGCGCCAAGATCAAGAGGAAGCCGATCATCGTCCCAAGAGGACCAAACAAGTTTGGCGAGTGAGGAGGAAGGACGATGAAGACGCATCGGCTCCGGTGAACATGGTTTTCTTTCTGCCCAGGGAATACAGAGCGTTCTCGTCAGACGAGGAGGGCGGAGAGGAAGTTTTCGCTCAGCTAACACTGCAACCTAACCAAGCTACATTTGATAAACATAAAGAGTCAGAGCATCGGCACCTAAAGCCATTATACATCAAGGGCTATGTAAATGGGAAGCCGATGACAAAGATGCTGGTTGATGGGGGAGCAGCAGTTAATCTCATGCCTCATACCACATTCCAGAAGTTGGGGAAGACCGCCGAAGATCTGATCAAGACAAATATGGTGCTTAAAGACTTCGGGGGGAATTCATCAGAGGCGAAAGGCGTGTTGAACGTAGAGTTAACAGTGGGAAATAAGACATTGCCAACCACGTTTTTCGTCATCGACGGAAAGGGGTCATATAGTTTGCTCCTCGGCAGGGACTGGATTCACGCAAACTGTTGCGTGCCTTCGACAATGCATCAATGTTTGATACAGTGGCAGGGAGATCAAGTCGAGGTGGTGCAAGCAGATCGGTCAACCAACATTGCGATGACCGATCTTCCAGTCTGGGAAGCCGATGGTGTTGATTGCCTATCCGGGAAAGTTTGGGAAGGAGACTATCTCAAGGTCACTAGCCAGGGGATACAGCCGATTCAGCAAGTCGGCTTTGAGTTGTTGCTCTGATGGGCTCTATTGAAGATTTTGAGGGAAAACTGGGGCAAGGATTTACGTCGGCCGATGAGTTGGAGGAGATCGATATAGGACCAGGAGATAAGCCAAGGCCGACGTATATAAGCAAGAAGTTGTGTCCTGAACTTCGAGAGGAATTGATAACACTGTTGAAGGAGTATCGGGATTGTTTTGCCTGGGAGTACTATGAGATGCCAGGATTAAGCTGATCAATTGTTGAACATCGGCTGCCCATTAAACCAGGATATCGGCCATTCAAGTAGGCTCCAAGGAGATTCAAGGCAGAGTTACACGAGCCGATCAAGGCGGAGATCACAAGATTATATGATGCCAAGTTCATAAGGCCATGCCGATATGCTGATTGGGTTTCCAATATTGTCCCGGTGGAAAAGAAGAACGGAAAGTTGAGGATATGTATCGATTTCCGGGATCTAAATAAGGCTACCCCCAAGGATGAATACCCAATGCCGATAGCAGACTTATTGGTGGATGCGGCCTCGGGCCATAAGATTATCAGCTTCATGGACGGCAATGCAGGATATAATCAGATTTTTATGGCTGAAGAAGATATACATAAGACTGTGTTTCGGTGTCCTGGAGCTATCGGCCTGTATGAGTGGGTAGTAATGACTTTTTGATTAAAAAGTGCCGGTGCGACTTATCAAAGAGCGATGAATTATATATTTCATTATCTCATCGGCTTGTTGGTAGAAATTTATATTGATGATGTGGTGGTTAAGTCTAAAAGTGAGGAAAGCCATATAGCCAATTTGCAAAAAGTGCTGGAGAGGGCCAAGAAATACGGACTAAGGATGAATCCTAATAAATGCGCTTTTGGTGTATCGGCTAGGCAATTTTTGGGTTTTATGGTTCATGAGCGAGGGATTGAAGTTAGTCAGCGAAGCATCAGAGCCATTAAGACTACAGAGCCACCAAGCAATAAGACGGAGTTGCAGTCGTTGATCGGCAAGGTTAATTTCGTAAGAAGATTTATATCAAATCTATCAGGGAGAATTGAATCTTTTACTCCGTTGTTGAAGTTGAAGGCCGATCAAGAGTTTGTGTGGGGGGCAGCACAGCAAAAGGCATTTGATGAGATCAAGAATTATCTGAGTTCCCCACCTATTTTGATTCCGCCGCAGAAAGGAGTGCCGTTCAAGTTGTATCTGTCAGCCGATGAGAAATCCATTGGTTCTGTTTTAATTCAGGAATTTGAAGGCAAAGAGCGAGTTGTGTTTTATCTGAGCAGAAGACTTCTAGATGCTGAAACAAGATATCCTGCGGTGGAGAAATTATGCCTATGTTTATATTTCTCATGTACAAAGTTAAGGCATTATATCCTATCGGCTGAGTGTACAGTGGTTTGCCAGGCCGATGTGGTCAAGTATATGATGTCGGCTCCAGTCTTGAAAGGGCGAGTCAGCAAATGGATTTTTGCATTGATAGAGTTTGATTTAAGATACGAATCGGCTAAAGCAATCAAAGGACAAGCAGTGGCCGATTTTATTGTGCAGCACAGAGGGTCTCACGAAGATTATGTGGAGCCAATCCCATGGACTTTATTTTTTGATGGATCGGTTTGCAAGCATGGATCTGGTATCAGCTTGGTTATTATATCGCCTCGGGGGGCAAGTTTTGAATTTGCTTTTACGATTAAACCTTATCGGACTAATAATCAGGCAGAGTACGAGGTGGTATTAAAAGGGTTACAACTTTTGAAGGAAATTGGAGCCGATGTCATAGAGATAATTGGCGATTCTTTATTGGTGGTCAAGCAGTTGTCTGGGGAATATGAGTGCAGGGATGATGTTTTGAGGTCATATTATGAAGAGTGTACGGATTTGTTAAAGGATTTCAAGATGGTATCAATAGATCATATTCCCAGGGAGCAGAATTTGGAAGCCAATGATCTTGCACAGATTGCTTCAGGATATCGGCTAAATAGGCAGGTTGAGGTTGAAATAGCCGATATTGATGTTCAGAACAGAACCGATGACTGGAAACAAGAGATAGTTGATTATTTGCAAAATCCGTCGAAGTCTGTTTCCAGGAAGATTCGGTATAAAGCTATTAAGTATGTGTTACTTGATGGGGAGTTATATTATCGGACTTTTGAGGGAGTTCTGCTTAGGTGTCTGAATTTGGAAGAAGCCAAGGTGGTTATGTGCGAGGTACATGAGGGCGTCTGTGGAACTCATCAATCGGCTCACAAGATGAAGTGGTTGCTGAGAAGAGTAGGGTATTTTTGGCCGATAATGCTGGAAGATTGCTTTAAGTACTATAAAGGGTGTCAAGATTGTCAGAAATTTGGAAACGTACAGCGAGCACCAGCATCGGCTATGAATCCTATCATCAAACCGTGGCCGTTCAGAGGTTGGGGAATTGATATGATTGGCCAGGTTTTTCCTCCATCAAGTAAAGGACACAAGTTCATATTGGCGGCGACAGATTATTTTACCAAGTGGGTAGAGGCGATACCTTTGAAGAAAGTTACGTCCAAGGAAGCAATCGAGTTTGTAAAGGAGCATATAATTTATCGGTTTGGGATTCCTCAGACGATAACCACTGATCAGGGATCTATCTTCGTATCCGAAGAATTTCAACAGTTTGCTGCCAGTATGGGAATCAAGTTATTAAACTCATCGCCTTATTATGCTCAGGCCAATGGACAGGCGGAAGCTTCTAACAAGAGTTTGATCAAGTTGATTAAGCGAAAAATTGATGAGCAGCCACGGCGATGGCATACTACGTTAGCCGATTCACTATGGGCCTATCGGATGGCGTGTCATGGATCTACTCGGGTGCCACCGTATCAGTTAGTATATGGGCATGAAGTAGTTTTACCGTGGGAAACTAACATCGGCTCCAGGAGGATTTCTTTGCAGAATCAGTTAACAGCCGATGATTATTATAACTTAATGACAGATGAACTTGAAGATTTGGCTCAGAATCGGTTAAGGGCATTGGAAAGGATCAAGGAAAACAAGGCCAAGGCAGCTCGGCATTACAACAAAAAGGTGGTGAATAAATTGTTTGTCGAGGGAGATCTTGTATGGAAGTTGATTTTGCCGATCGGGTCCAGAGATAACAGATTCGGGAAGTGGTCACCTAATTGGGAAGGGCCCTATCGGATTATTCATTGTGTGCCTGGCAATGCGTATATATTAGAAGATCTTGAAGGGACGGAGTTTGCTAAAGCGCTCAACGGAAAATATCTCAAGAAATACTATCCCAGCGTTTGGGTCAACTCTTGAATCGGTTAGGTATAGCCGATTTCTAAGTAGTTCAGAAAGCCGATGTCTTTGCATCGCCTAAAGATAGCCGATATCGATTGATATCGCCTCTAGACCAAATAAACAGAAAAAATATCGAGGGTGAAGAAAGTAGGCAACAGAGCCGATCAGATTATATGACAGCACAGGGTTGATCGGCATGTTCCAGGAAATCATAAGTTACAAATGTTTAAGTTTACAGAAATTTTCGGATCACTTCAATTGCACGCAGGCGAATCTGATCAATCTCATTAATAGCACGGATGTCGTCTTCATTGGAGCCTGGGATGGTCTTTAAGTTCTTGCGCCGATGAATGACTTGACGCACCATCGCTGCAACTTTAGCTTTTTGCTCTTGGATAGCTTGCGGTGAGCCGATAAGCTGGGATTCTGTTGCTTCGAGATCCTTGCGAACTTTTTCAAGTTCTACCAGCAAATCGGCTTCCTTCTTCTTCAGTTGATCTAGCCTGGATTGGAGCTTTTGAGGGACGGCTACCATGTCATCAAGTTTTTTCTTCTCTGTCTGGGCTAATAGCCGATCGGCTTGAATGTCTTGAGTAATCTTCTGTTGATTAGTGCGATCGGCTATGCGCTATCTAAGCTTGATGAGTTTGAACCTGTGAGACTCCAGATATGCTGCGGGAGTTAATGCATCAACGAGTTCTTCGGGCAGATGGTGTTCAATTTCTGCAAGTCTTGCCCGGATTGGTCCGCAATCTTCCGCTAGTGCATCAATTGGATTTTCCAGCCGATTAAGGATGCTCGTTAAGTAATCACGTACATCGGCTAGGAAGGATGGCTTGGTCGCTACGCTGGTGGTTGTTTCGTCTTCTGCTTCCAAGTACTCGCCGATGTCAAAAGAAAATAGGTCGGCCAAGGACTGCGAGATTGACATCGGTAAAAAGGTCAGTAGGGAGCTGAAAGCAAAATATGGGCGAAAAGAAGTTACCTGAGGAAGGACATCGGCAGCTCGGGTGACATCGGCTTCAGGGAGATGGATAGGTTGTTCTTCAGAGGGGCCGATATCAGCCGATGGAGTAGGAGCAGTATCGCCGACGACTGAAGGACTTGGTGCTGAGAATGGGGCAGTTGAAGGAATCATCGGCTCGGTACTTAGAGGGATGTTGGAAGAAGGTTGAGGTTCTGGAGCCGATGACTCAAGCTGAAAATAAGACTAGTAAGATAAATGAGGAGGCGAGTAATAATATTAAGACTTGGCGTGTACCTGAGGAGATGAGGGAGCCGGTGTTGTTTGAGGAGAAGATGGCGTCACGACATCGGCGGCGGTTTTCTGCTTCTTCGAGGAGGGGCGATGCGCTAACTTCTTCCATTTTTGTCCCATCGGTCGAGGCGCTTTGAGGAGAGCCGATGGGGATGGAGCGTCGCACCCTAAGTTTGGAGTGGCCGATGAAGGTTGGTATAGAATCGGCCGACCACTATTGCTCGTTGTTGGGGGCTCGACGTCAGCAGCCTGCAAGGTTAAATATGAGAGGTGATCGGAAATGATGATTAAGGAGTATGGGTGTTACCTCTGCATCAGATTCGACGTAGTCAGCATCGAGGTGAGAGCAATAGTGGGTGGCTGCCAAGCTGAATAGATGTTTCTTCCATTCTGACCACCATCGGACAAAAAGCTTGGTGTTGGTAGTACAGATACACACCTCGGTGGCGGTGCCTAGAAGGAGGGGTTCTGTTAAGGTCCGCATCCGATCGTATTCTAGGGCGTTGCTGACGTTGCCCCGGGCCTGAAGTTTATTGATAAAGAATAGGCCGATCGGAAGCTGACCAAGGCCAAACTGATGGGAGCTGACTGAGGGATGATAAAACTCGTATGATGGTGGCGATCGGCCCAGAGAAAAACCAGTCGGCAGCAGACAAGGAGTGATGGCCGATAAGAATATGGCTCTGGACTCATCAGTATCCAAGGCGTCAAGAGGATTGAAGTTGGAAGGCATCTCAAATGATGATGCGTCATTGTATGCAAACCAGAGAGTGGCCTCCCTAGTAAAGCCATAATAAAACCCCTTGAACCAATGACTGAGTCCAGCGGAGGTGTTGACGCCAAAAACCCGCCAGGGGTCGTCCGGCGTCTGAGAAGACACGCGAAGGCCTGGGAGATCTGCTTAGCTCCAGTGCAGGTCCTAAAATCTTGAGGTTCGCGGGCGTGCCAGTCAATTTGACCTGATAATTGACAAGGAGAAAATATTAACTCAGTGAATCAATTGGCCGGTAAGAATACTGCTAGCCGATTTCCGAGGGAACACTTGAGCATAGGCCGTAAGCCGATGATAAAACCGTGTCCGGGCCCCAGCTGTCCGCGCCCGGGTCTCGTGCCCGGCTATCGGCTATCGGCCGATACGGACTGATATAGGCTCCTCGCAGCCGATGACCGATAGCACCTGTGTATCGGCTAGGAAACCGATAACGCTATAAACAGATAGATAAGCTCAGTTATAACATGTGCATCGGCTAGAAGCCGATGATAAAATAGATAGGCAGAATAGTAAGCCAGCCGACCACCGAGGAAACACATGTGCATCGGCTAGAGAACCGATGATAATATAGATGACCAAAATAGTAGATAATACAGTCGGCTTTATAAAAAGATAACCTATCGGCTAAGCACTCCGATAGAACGTCGCATATACACCGATCGGCTCGACAAGGATAAAGCTATTATTATCAATCTAGTAGTTCAGACCTAACTAATGCAGCACAGATTGATAATAATAAAGGAACCTCAACGAGCCGATAGACCTAATGCAACTGTGATGTAATAAGATAACTTATCGGCTATACATTCCGATAAGACGCTTGCGCAAAAAACATCAACCTAGCAGGAACGATTTATCACTGGCAGTTTAGTAGGTAGGACCGAACCGATGCAGCACAAACTGATGATAAACCACCTCCAGTAAGCTGATAAGATCTACGCACGCGTGATGTGGTATACCTGATCAGCCTAAGAGATCGAACCGAACCGATGCAGCCGTAGACAGGGCAGATACACCTGGGTAAGGGGTGATGAGTCTTACCCTCTCGCAGGAGTTCGGACCTAACCGATGCAGCCCCGCTCGAGAAGCAAGAACCCGTCGAAAGGGTGGCGATGCGCCGAAGTTTATTGATCGTTTAGATGATTTACAAGGTACCCGGGCATACGTATTTATACCCCGAGTTGATACAGTCCTAATAGGACACGGCACACAATTTCCTATCTATAAAAGGAAAACTAACAAGCCCCGATCAGATATGAGATCAGGTTTCCTAAAAATTATCAAAACTACCTAATTAATAGATAAGATAATTAACTGCCATACTTGCGGTCTTCACGATTCCTTCCTGAATTCGGCTTCTTCTGGATTAGCTTCCATCGGCTGACACAATTTCTTTCCTTAACCAAGTCCAACGCGAACCGTGCCAAATTTTGGCGTTAACAGGAGGTTACCCTACTACCAGGAAAGGCCGATGCAGCTTCACCCATGGAAACGCATCGGCGATAAACAGGGTCTTGATCTTCTGTGTAATCGGCCGGAAAAGATTGATCGGAGAAGGAAGTCCCAGAGAAGGCCTTGGAGGTATAGACATTGAGCCAGAGCTGTACGAACCACCAAGGACCCCTGATATGGCCGACGGGCTGGCCGGCCGATAACTTAGCTACCACTTGGTGAAGCAGCTGATAGGAGGCGCCAAGGAGGAGTTGCCCCAAGGGGATCTGTTTCCGATCAACCAAGCATTCTGCCAAGCATTGCATGTTGATCGTTGGACCAAGGGTTGCGCCACCAAAAACAAACCACTCCAGCCATAAGTTCAGAAAAACAACATGTTCCCGGTCATCAACCGATCCAGTCCCCTTGTTGTGAAGAGATATGTACCTGGACCAGTCGCCGATGTTCTTTGCCTGGAGCCGATGAGTAGGTTTGAAGTGCAGCTTGAAGGGGTCGATGTAGCTTGTTGTGTCAAGACATGTGAGCATGGTCACATCTAGCAGGGTGAGAGTCATCGGCCCGTGCCCAAACAGGAAGGCATTGAGGGCATCGGACCAGAAATATGAGGCCGATGCGAGCAGAGGTTCGTTTCTTTCCATATCGGCCAGGGAGAGATTGATGCAATGGCCGATATGAGATTCTTCCCAAATAGTTCTCTTCGCAGCCGATACTCTGATGTACCAGTCCCTCCATCCAGGCAGCTGGCTCGGCCAAGACCTGAAGCTGTTGGTCCAGTCATTGATTCGCATGGCCGAGTTCTTGAAGGGAATATGTTGGGTCTCGGCACTGATGAAATCGGTGGGGTCTTCGCTACCCATGGGGCCATGATAGAAAAAATTTGGGTAATCGGCGGCTGGGATCAAGATCTGGTCTCTAAGATGCTACAGTAAACAAGAACACGGCGAAGAACAGATGAAAAACGGGGCAGATCGGGTTCGTCTAGGTTGCAGATTGGGGGAAAATAATCGGGTGAGAAGATTACCTCAGGAACTGCAAATGCCGATGCCATCGCGGGAGTGGGAGAAGATGCAGGGATCAACGGCCAGAGAAGAAGGTTGCGACGATTCGTCTGGATTTGCTAGAGCTTGGTGAAGATTTGGAAGATGAATTGGTGGTGCTCTGGTGATGTGAAAGCGTAAAAAAGGCAAGGAGACGAAGCGTTTTTATAGAGATGTGACAACCGAGCGGGAATCGAGGCCGTTGGCACTGTTTCAAATATTTATGGCAAGTGGGCTATCTTGGGCCGCCTCAGTATGGAAGAAATCTGGAGGCCCAAAAATGAAAGAATTTCGAAGTCCTATAGAAGAACTCCGAAATTGGGGGGCATGTGTTAACGCCAAAATTTGGTAAGGCACTGTATCAGATTCGGTCAAAGGAGAGATTGCAGTCAACTGACGGAGAAGAGACCGGAATCGGGAAGGAGCCGTGAAGACCGTTACTTGGCAGTTATTTACTGTACCTATTAATTAGGCAGGTGTTTATCTTTAGGAAACCTGACCTCGTGTCCGGTCAGGATTAGTTAGCGTTTTTCTGTTATGGATAGGAAATCATGTATCGTGTCCTATAAGGACTTGTGTAACTCGGGGTATAAATACGTACGCCCGGGCACCTTGTAAATAATCACACGATCAATACAAAAATTCGGCGCATCGCCACCCTTCCGACGGGACTTTGCTTCTTGAGCCGGGCTGCATCGGTTAAGTTCGACCCCCAGCGAGAGGTAAGTCTCGTCACCCCTTACCCAGGTATATCTATTTTATCTATGGCTGCATCAGTTCAGTTTGACCTCATAGGTTGATTAGGTATACCGCATCACGCGTGCATAGATCGTATCAGCTTATTGGGTGTGATTTATCGATGGTTTGTGCTGCATCGGTTAGGTCCGACCTACTAAACTGCCCCGATAAGCCATCCCTGATATGTCGATATTTTCCGTGCAAGCGTTTTATCGGAGTGCCTAGCCGATAAGTTATCTCGTTTCACATCACAGCCGCATTGGATCTATCGGCTTGTTGAAATCCTGTTATTGTTACCAGTCTGTGCTGCAACGGTTGGGTCCGATCTACTAGACTGGCAATAATAACTCTATTTTAATAAGCCGATGGGTGTTTACGCGACGTATTATCGGAGTGCCTAGCCGATAAGTTATCTTATTACATCACAATCATATCAGATCTATCGGCTTACTGAGGTCTTGTTATCATCATCAGTCTGTGCTGCAACGGTTGGGTCCGATCTACTAGACTGACGATAATAACTCTATCCTTAATAAGCCGATGGGTTTTATATGATGTTTTATCGGAGTGCTTAGCCGGTAAGTTATTTTCGCACCTAGCCGATTGTATTACTTGCTATATATTATTCGCTACGTCATCATTGTGATCGGCCGAGGGTTAGCCGATCAGCTTACATCACCGATGCGGTCACGAGTACCCGGGCACGAAGACAGGCGAGGACCCGGGCACGGGCATGAATGTAGGTAAGAACCCGGGCACGAACAAGCGAGGACCCGGGCACGGGTATGAATGCAGGTAAGAATCCGGGCACGAGCGCAAGCAGGGGCCCGGGCACAGGTATGAGCAGTATCTTTGCGATGACACCAATGATTTTTAACCACGATCGGCTGTAAATCATTCAATCTAGTTATTTACATGTTCTGTTTACTTATTCTATCCAGTTAACAGCCGGTTTTTGAGCATTCCTTCGATAATCGGCTGGTTCATTATTTGTCCATTATCATGTTATTATTCTTGCCATCATCGGCTTCTAGTCGGTGTATAAATGCTACAGTGCGTATCGGCCATCGGCCGATGAGACGAGTCCAGATCGGCTTCCAGCCGATTGGCTCATGAATTTGATATCTTTTCTTCTTGTCAATTGCAGGGTCAAATTGACTGGCACGCCTACGAACCTCAAGAATTTAGGACCTGCAATGGAGTGAAGCAGATCTCCCAGGCCTTCGCGTGTAACGCAAGACGCCGAATGGATCCCCGGCGGTTTTCGGCGTCAACAGGCGGCGGAGGTGGCGGTGGCGGTGGATGGCATCGAGGACGCCTGCGGCCCAAAAGCGAGTGCTTTCGCTACTGAGCTCGGCGCAAGGGTTCACAATTTGGAACTTTCGACGAATTTCACAAAATTCGAGCGGTTTAGAGGTGCTCCGAATATTAGGTGACGAAATTCATCGGACTCGTGTTTAGGGCATGAACAATATTCCATTTGGAATCTGTCAGTCCGTCACCGTCTAAAAGAGCATGCCACGCATGATTTTTCATGATATAGAGGCAAGAGAAAAATAGAAAGAAGGACGTTGTATGAGGATCAGTAGATGGTCTACTAGACGACTTGCTATCATATAAACACTATCAGATACTAGCTAAATGCCGGTAATTTGTTACGAATAAAAGAAAAAATAATATTACCTAAAATAAATAAAGTATATTTTCCATGACATATAGTGCCAAGCTTTTTCTATAAGAAATACTCACTTTAATTTAATTTTTTATGTGACTATCTATTTAGATTTAGTTATATAATATTAAAGAGTTTCGGGTAATATGTGAAAACTAAGGAGTAGGTGGCGTCATCCTTGGGGTATTTTTAGAAGAGTATGGACTATGGACTAAATTATCATCTAGATATTACGTAAAAAGAATATATAGACCATAATCGTTAAATTATTGTTTAAGTCCTCAGCATACCCTCGAAAATTGGCCGTATTTTCACGTCAAAAAGGATCCGGTTCTAAGAAGAATACATAGGCAAAAGTGGTTCCATTTTGTTTTTAGGGGAAAACAATAAAAACACAGGAAAGTAACGGATGTTTGGATCAAACGGTAAATTGGAGAACATGGGAACTTTCAATACGATTGGAGTGAACCGAGAACTTTTTTACTACAAATCTAAAATAGTGATATTTGGATGTTATAGAACCAGTTTTACTAAAAATATAAACATGTAATACTCTATGGGATTTTAAAATATGGATCTTTGAAAATATAAACAATTTAGTACTTATATATAAATACAAGTATACGACTAACCAACCAGGATGAAAATCATCCAAAATTAGAAACCCGCCTCGCAAAACGCTGCATGGACAGATGTGCTGGGCCAGAAAGCCCAAAACTCCGTGCCAAAGCGTCCAAGGTAGGCTCTAGAACGGGCCGGTGGCTATGATGTGGGTGTCGCGCGACGAATTTTTTTTATTTTTATATTTATTTAATAAAATATTTACAAAACTATATTTCCATTTCAAAAATTTACAAAAATATACTCCCGCGCCCTTTGGGAGGGCGATATGTCTGAAATCGCCCTCCCAGAGGGCGATATGATGACGTGGCTGACGGCCGGGGGGGGCCGGATTTTTACAGGCGGCCCCCTTGCCGCCCTCTCAGAGAGCGGTTTTTGGGAGGCCGGGGGGCGCCTGCAAAATGGCCGTTTCATAGTATATAGTCCGGACCGTCCGAACAGGATTCGGACGGTCCGGACCGTACAAATTGCCGTTTCACAGTATATAGTCCGGACTGTCCGAATATGGTTCGGACGGTCCGGACTGTACAAATTGCTGTTTCACAATATATAGTCCGGACCGTCCGAATCGGACGGTCCGGACTGTACAAATTGCTACAAATTGTTGTAACGCGCGCTACGTACCTTAAAACAGTCATAACTTTTGCATATGGTCTCGGAAGCGGGCAAATAAGTACTTTGCGGACATCTACAGAAAATTTTACATCCGCTAGAATCCCAACATCAAGCATGCTTCTTGTTCATCAAAGCGTATGGTCTAAATGGTACAGACATCATAAATACAGATCAACCACCACTTTGTTTAAATACTAAATCATTTCACACTTCTAATCCTTGATACATCAATTTGTAGGTACAATGAAAGTTATGAACTTATAAAAAACCAAAACTTAATCCAAGTAAACATCAAGAACAATAACCAATCCAGAATGATAATAAAAAATGAGAGCTGAAAGCAAACGCTCCCAAGTATCTTAATTACCATCCTCTCGTTCCTGAACATCTGAAATGTCAATGGTCTGCAATCGCTCTTCCTCCGGAACTAAACACCAGTTTGGTGACTGCACTGCCCTGAGCCACTTAAAGTCATCCACATTTGCCCAAATACCAGTCTCCTCCTCAAGCCCAGCATCCCTCAAATCCACCTCAATCCCTTCATAGTTCAAAGCATGTGGCGCGAACCTCACACCGCTGCAATCCTCAATGATCGGCCTGCTCCTCACCCTCAAGTAGAAATCCGTCACCCTCGCCTCGTGAATCCTGATCTGGTGCGCCGCCATTACAAATGTGCAGCGCTCGACGTCCTCTATGAGCACCGAGCCAAAGACAGCGCCTACTAACACACGGCAATCTTTTAGCTTGTGAACATATAGTGCCCGGCATTTGCCCTTGAGGTAAACCTGACAAGAAACAAGATCAGCGAGAGTGAAATCCCCATCCTTCTCGTCGGAAACCCTCAGATCCTTCACCAAGGTGGCATCTCTCCGGCCCCGGAACCCGAATCCTGGTAGGATCGCCTCGACGGTTGGCTTTGGCTGCTCTGGAGGTGGTGCCGGCGGCAAGGTGGGAGGATCTTGCGGGGGGTTATTGGGGGCTTTGCTCTTGTTCCTGAAAGAGAACGACTTCTTGGGACGGAGATCGGAGGCGGCCAGCCTGTGTGCGGCGCGGAGGTCGGAGACGGCGGTGAGGGCGGAGCGGAGCTCGTAGGGGGGCAGCGAGTGGGAGGCCTCGGCGACGAGGCGGTCGAGGTCGTCGATGGCCGTGGCGGCGGTGGAGAGTGAGGGTTGCGCGTCCTCGGGGGAGGAGGATCGGCAGGCAGACAGCGCGGACTCCGCGGCGAGCTTGGCGGCCGCGAAGCGGGAGAGGAAGGCCGCGACGGGGGAGGCGTTGGGGGAGTCCTGGGACGAGGGATTGGCGGTGCGCTTGGAGAGGCGCTCCAGCATGGCTAGGTGCTTGCGGTGGCCGGCGGCGGCGGAGGGTTTGGTGTGGTCGGGCTCCGACTCCATTTCGGCGGCGGAGGTGGCGGTGGCGGTGGATGGCATCGAGGACGCCCGCCGAAAGCACTCACTTTTGGGCCGCAGGCGTCCTCGATGCCATCCACCGCCACCGCCACCGCCACCTCCGCCGCCGAAATGGAGTCGGAGCCCGACCACACCAAACCCTCCGCCGCCGCCGCCGCCGCCGGCCACCGCAAGCACCTAGCCATGCTGGAGCGCCTCTCCAAGCGCACCGCCACCCCCTCGTCCCAGGACTCCCCCGACGCCTCCCCCGTCGCGGCCTTCCTCTCCCGCTTCGCGGCCGCCAAGCTCACCGCGGAGTCCGCGCTGTCTGCCTGCCGATCCTCCTCCCCCGAGGACGCGCAACCCTCACTCTCCACCGCCGCCACGGCCATCGACGACCTCGACCGCCTCGTCGCCGAGGCCTCCCACTCGCTGCCCCCCTACGAGCTCCGCTCCGCCCTCACCGCCGTCTCCGACCTCCGCGCCGCACACAGGCTGGCCGCCTCCGATCTCCGTCCCAAGAAGTCGTTCTCTTTCAGGAACAAGAGCAAAGCCCCCAATAACCCCCCGCAAGATCCTCCCACCTTGCCGCCGGCACCACCTCCAGAGCAGCCAAAGCCAACCGTCGAGGCGATCCTACCAGGATTCGGGTTCCGGGGCCGGAGAGATGCCACCTTGGTGAAGGATCTGAGGGTTTCCGACGAGAAGGATGGGGATTTCACTCTCGCTGATCTTGTTTCTTGTCAGGTTTACCTCAAGGGCAAATGCCAGGCACTATATGTTCACAAGCTAAAAGATTGCCGTGTGTTAGTAGGCGCTGTCTTTGGCTCGGTGCTCATAGAGGACGTCGAGCGCTGCACATTTGTAATGGCGGCACACCAGATCAGGATTCACGAGGCGAGGGCGACGGATTTCTACCTGAGGGTGAGGAGCAGGCCGATCATTGAGGATTGCAGCGGTGTGAGGTTCGCGCCACATGCTTTGAACTATGAAGGGATTGAGGAGGATTTGAGGGATGCTGGGCTTGAGGAGGAGACTGGTAATTGGGCAAATGTGGATGACTTTAAGTGGCTCAGGGCAGTGCAGTCACCAAACTGGTGTTTAGTTCCGGAGGAAGAGCGATTGCAGACCATTGACATTTCAGATGTTCAGGAACAAGAGGATGGTAATTAAGATACTTGGGAGTGTTTGCTTTCAGCTCTCATTTTTTATTATCATTCTGGATTGATTATTGTTCTTGATGTTTACTTGGATTAAGTTTTGGTTTTTTATAAGTTCATAACTTTCATTGTACCTACAAATTGATGTATCAAGGATTAGAAGTGTGAAATGATTTAGTATTTAAACAAAGTGGTAGTTGATCTGTATTTATGATGTCTGTACCATTAAGACCATACGCTTTGATGAACAAGAAGCATGCTTGATGTTGGGATTCTAGCGGATGTAAAATTTTCTGTAGATGTCCGCAAAGTACTTATTTGCCTGATTCCGAGACCATATGCATAAGTTATGACTGTTTTAAGGTACGTAGCGCGCGTTACAACAATTTGTAGCAATTTGTATAGTCCGGACCGTCCGAACTATATTCGGACGGTCCGGACTATATATTGTGAAACAGTAATTTGTACGAACCATATTCGGACGGTCCGGACTATATGCTGTGAAACGGCAATTCGGACGATCCGGACTATATACTATGAAACGGCCATTTTGCAGGCGGCCCCCTGGCCATACAAAAACCGCCCTCTGTGAGGGCGGCAAGGGGGCCGTGAAACAACCCGAAATCTTATTAAATCAAAAAGATGTAGTTACACATTTAATTGTTCTCAAACCATACACAGGCAAGAGAGCCACATTCTCACTCGGGTCAAGTGTGGTCAATAGGGACACAGTGCAAGGAGTGGGTAAAAATTTCTCACCGAGTGAACTCGTGACACACACCCACACAAATAGTGAATCAATAGGGAGAGGCATGGGCTACCATTCCAACAATTCTTGGTATAGATATAAGATGGAATGGCAGGAGTAAGTGTGGTAGATGGGAGAACAATACTCACTTTCACATCCAGCCAGTGAGCACGGTAAGGGAACCAATCCCTCTTCATCTTCATCTCCCCTACCCAACCATTCCAAGATTTGTAGCCAATCAACCTCCAAATGGTGATGTAGGGCACCAGCATCAGCTTGGCTAAGAGGTGGAAGGGGGTGAGCCAGCAAGAAGAAGGGCCGACTTGTAGAGAGCTGAATCTGCAGGTGGGAGTCCGCTAGCTTGTGAGCTTGTGGGGATCCAGCAAGAATACACTAGAAGCAGAGATCAGGTGATTTCTCATGCCACCATGGCTATCCCTTGGCAAATCCCACATAAAGCAAACAAGCACTTGGAAGCAGTTGATTAGTACCTCAACGTAGATCTAGCTAGAAAAGAAGGGGAATGTATTAATAGAGACATTAGAAGGAGGAGATTAGAAAGGAAAAGTTTGTAGCACTTATCTTAGAGCTGGCCTTTGGTGGTGCCAAGCACCAAGGTCGCCAGCTGCAGTGAGGCACCAGCTTTTGGAGTAGAGTTGGGAGAGAAGAAAGAGAGCCACAGCTGTAGCAGATGGAGGAAGAAGAAGGGAAATGCTAGCTGCCTTGTGCCTGTACGATGGGATAAGGAAGGAAAACAGTAGAGAGGGTATTTATTTGATGCACACTAGTAACTTACACAGCTAACCCAGTGCTCTGTAACCCAAATATGATTTAGGTAATCCTTGCCATTATTAGCTATGTAGGTGCAAGTTGGCATAATAAAAATTCTACAGAGAGGCGGGCACATTTTATTTGTGGATTGTTGTTTTCATATTATTAAAAATTTAATTAAACCTCGCGGTATATGGTGGGAATGCAAGAAGGGAATTAGAGGTGGAGACGGGTCAGTTGGGAGCGCTAGCTAGTTTTGATCTCAACTACGAGATTCCAGGCAAGCTAACCTTTGAATATGGTGATTTGAATTATTTTGCATAAATAATATTTTGTTTTATAGTACTGTCACCTTGCATCAAATGAATTTTTTTAAATAAGTAAGTCATAGAGATGGATGATAATATATATACTGGAGAGATCAGTTGAGGGAGCAACTGATTTTCCCTTATTTATTAGGAGGGTAGAGGGTGCCCATGGACGGGATTTGAATGGAGGCGGGACCCTCTACATACGGTTATAACATAAGGACTAAAATCATTCTCACTTGTATTAGTGTGTCGTATAAGAACCATATCGACCATGTACTCGTCGAAAGGCGAGCAGAGTTTAGTATCTTATCAAGTTGTTACACTCTGTATAGGGGATGTAGTAATAGCTTGGGCGATGAAAAACCCAAGACAATGCCGATGAAGTGCATTGATGCGCATATATTAGCGCCGGATGAAGGAGTGTAATGTACGGAAATAAGAGAAAGTACTCTGTATTCTAAGTACTGTTCAGTGTTTTAGGAAGAGGGCAGGCTGGCGTGTAGTCAGCCACGGCACTCGGGCGCGAGCACCCCGGGCACACGGCACTCGGGCACGAGGCACTCGGGCGCGAGCATCCCGGGCACACGGCACTCGGGCACTCGGGCACGGGCGAGGGGCACCTAATGGGATTCTTTCTCTTTATGCAAGTGATTAGTAGATTTATACAAACATAATTAAACTTGGACTTTTCTGACAAGAACCATATTTTCGGAAGAATCATATTTGAGGGAATGATGATTTGATAAACATGCCTTGCATTTTGTTACTGATGCTTGCTGAGTACCTAGTACTCACCCTTGATATTAACTATATATATATAGAGGTCAATTCATCGGGGCAAATCAATGGAACCAATGAGGGTTTGGAGGACCAGTACTATGCTGCTTGGTGTGCTAAACGTCTAGGGGATGATGTCTATGACTATAATGTGTATTATGGAGGATGGGATGAGTAGATGTATACCGGGTAGCAGTCCTGTAACTACGTCAACAAACCCGGGATGTTGAAGTTTGTATGATGACCAAGTACTACGAATGGGAAGACATGTCGGACCCTATATAAGATTATAGCCCTGCGTGGCATGGTATTGTAATGTCTCTGGAACCTTCTAGCTATTATTCTGCTGCTATCTCTGATGTGGATTATTATTCACTAAAGTGCGTCTCTAGTGAATAATGATCCATGGACTAGGGACGTCATTGTTGGTAATGACGGCTCGGGTCGTCACAGGCTGCCTGTAAAAATCCGGCCGGGGGGGGGGGCGGATTTTTACAGGCGGCCCCCTTGCCGCCCTCTTAGAGGGCGGTTTTTGGGTGGCTGGGGGGGCCGCCTGCAAAATGGTTGACGGCCGTGGGCCGCCGGCCAACGGCCGTCAGCCACGTCATCATATAGCCCTCTGGGAGGGCGATTTTAGACATATCGCCCTCCCAAAGGGCGGCGGGAGTATATTTTTGTAAATTTTTGAAATGAAAATGTAGTTTTGTAAATATTTTATTAAATAAATATAAAAATAAAAAGATTCGTCGCGCGACACCCACGTCATAGCCACCGGCCTGTTCTACAGCCTACCTTGGATGGTTCGGCACGGAGTTTTGGGCTTTCTGGCCCAGCACATCTGTCCATGCAGCGTTTTGCGAGGCGGGTTTCGAATTTTGGATGATTTTCACCCTGGTTGGTTAGTCGTATACTTGTATTCATATATAAGTACTAAATTGTTTATATTTTCAAAGATCCATATTTTAAAATCCCATAGAGTATTACATGTTTATATTTTTAGTAAAACTGGTTCTATAACATCCAAATATCACTATTTTAGATTTGTAGTAAAAAAGTTCTCGGTTCACTCCAATCGTATTGAAAGTTCCCATGTTCTCCAATTTACCGTTTCATCCAAACATCCATTACTTTCCTGTGTTTTTATTGTTTTCCCCTAAAAACAAAATGGAGCCACATTTGCCTATGTATTCTTCTTAGAACCGGATCCTTTTTGACGTGAAAATACGGCCAATTTTCGAGGGTATGCTGAGGACTTAAACAATAATTTAACGATTATGGTCTATATAATCTTTTTACGTAATATCTAGATGATAATTTAGTCCATAGTCCATACTCTTCTAAAAATACCCCAAGGATGACGCCACCTACTCCTTAGTTTTCACATATTACCCCGAACTCTTTAATATTATATAACTAAATCTAAATAGATAGTCACATAAAAAATTAAATTAAAGTGAGTATTTCTTATAGAAAAAGCTTGGCACTATATGTCATGGAAAATATACTTTATTTATTTTAGGTAATATTATTTTTTCTTTTATTCGTAACAAATTACCGGTATTTAGCTAGTATCTGATAGTGTTTATAGGATAGCAAGTCGTCTAGTAGACCATCTACTGATCCTCATACAACGTCCTTCTTTCTATTTTTCTCTTGCCTCTATATCACGAAAAATCATGCGTGGCATGCTCTTTTAGACGGTAACGGACTGACAGATTCCAAATAGAATATTGTTCATGCCCTAAACACGAGTCCGATGAATTTCGTCACCTAATATTCGGAGCACCTCTAAACCGCTCGAATTTTGTGAAATTCGTCGAAAGTTCCAAATTGTGAACCCTTGCGCCGAGCTCAGTAGCGAAAGCACTCGCTTTTGGGCCGCAGGCGTCCTCGATGCCATCCACCGCCACCGCCACCTCCGCCGCCGAAATGGAGTCGGAGCCCGACCACACCAAACCCTCCGCCGCCGCCGCCCCCGCCGCCGGCCACCGCAAGCACCTAGCCATGCTGGAGCTCCTCTCCAAGCGCACCGCCACCCCCTCGTCCCAGGACTCCCCCGACGCCTCCCCCGTCGCGGCCTTCCTCTCCCGCTTCGCGGCCGCCAAGCTCGCCGCGGAGTCCGCGCTGTCTGCCTGCCGATCCTCCTCCCCCGAGGACGCGCAACCCTCACTCTCCACCGCCGCCACGGCCATCGACGACCTCGACCGCCTCGTCGCCGAGGCCTCCCACTCGCTGCCCCCCTACGAGCTCCGCTCCGCCCTCACCGCCGTCTCCGACCTCTGCGCCGCACACAGGCTGGCCGCCTCCGATCTCCGTCCCAAGAAGTCGTTCTCTTTCAGGAACAAGAGCAAAGCCCCCAATAACCCCCCGCAAGATCCTCCCACCTTGCCGCCGGCGCCACCTCCAGAGCAGCCAAAGCCAACCGTCGAGGCGATCCTACCAGGATTCGGGTTCCGGGGCCGGAGAGATGCCACCTTGGTGAAGGATCTGAGGGTTTCCGACGAGAAGGATGGGGATTTCACTCTCGCTGATCTTGTTTCTTGTCAGGTTTACCTCAAGGGCAAATGCCGGGCACTATATGTTCACAAGCTAAAAGATTGCCGTGTGTTAGTAGGCGCTGTCTTTGGCTCGGTGCTCATAGAGGACGTCGAGCGCTGCACATTTGTAATGGCGGCGCACCAGATCAGGATTCATGAGGCGAGGGCGACGGATTTCTACCTAAGGGTGAGGAGCAGGCCGATCATTGAGGATTGCAGCGGTGTGAGGTTCGCGCCACATGCTTTGAACTATGAAGGGATTGAGGAGGATTTGAGGGATGCTGGGCTTGAGGAGGAGACTGGTAATTGGGCAAATGTGGATGACTTTAAGTGGCTCAGGGCTGTGCAGTCACCAAACTGGTGTTTAGTTCCGGAGGAAGAGCGATTGCAGACCATTGACATTTCAGATGTTCAGGAACGAGAGGATGGTAATTAAGATACTTGGGTGTGTTTGCTTTTAGCTCTCATTTTTTATTATCATTCTGGATTGGTTATGTGGAGGCCATGGGCCCCGGGTACCTCATTACTAGTATATGGGCCACTCGGATAGAGTATGGGCCGAATCATGTAATTAGAGATAAGATAGCACCCGACAGGCTGTACCTTATATAATAATGAAACATAGTCTTAGTCGGATAGAATTCTATCTCTAAGAAGGAAATCTTTTGGTCGTATCCGACTGGGATGCTTATCATGTACCCCTGTCCCCTAGTATATAAAGGGAGGCAGGGCGCCTCTCAGGGCACGAACAACCAGATCATCGATCTCATACACCTCAGAGGAATAACACCTCAACTGGATGTAGGGTATTATCTCACCTTGAGGGCCTGAACCAATATAATTCTCTTGTGTCCCTCTGCAGTCCACCGAATTCACCCTCGCCAAGTAGCCCCATAGTTTTATTGCCGGTGTAAAACATCGACAGTTGGTGCACCAGTTAGGGGCCCGGCGAATTTCTCATCTGAAGATTCGATGGATCCAATCAACGGAGTCAACAGCAACAAGCTCTCCCCCGGAGGCGCAATAACCTTCGGGAGCTTAGACTTCATCGCCAATCAACTCGGCGATCTCACCTTGGTTGAGGCAGATCCAATCTCGCTAACCGAGGAACCAGCCGATGTTGCGCCAGTCGGCACCCAGGACACCGCTATACTCTTCGACGATTCCCTGCGGCAGTCCCTCACATCGCCAAGCATCGGGACAACCCTCCCCTTTGGCGTCCGACTTGCGCTAGCCTCGAGCCAGCCCGAGTTGGGCCAGGAAGGGGAAAGGTCGTCAATCTCCCCCACAGCTCCGGCGACGCTGCGCGTCAAAACTTCGCGCAGCAGACCCGATCCCTGGCAATTCAGTTTGGACACGGCCAAGTGCCGTTTCAGATTGGATCTAGGGAAGTTGGAGTCGTTCTCACCCCCGATGGATTATTCGGAGTCCGACATCAAGTCGGACAGCGGTTCGAGCGCTAACTCGGACTTTAGCTCGGCCTGCTTCCCCCTCTCCCGCGAGATCTTCATGGCTTCAACACCACCTTCCGAGGTACGCCGACAACAAGAGGAGCGACAAGAGGAGGCGCGCTGACTACAACAAGAAGAGGCCAACCGCGAAGCCCGCAATAACGAGCTGCGCCAGGCTGGGCGAATCGCTCAGCAACAGATCCTCAAAATGAAGATCGGCGACCACAACGTCTTTGTCATGCCACAACAGAACGTTGTGGCCGCGGCAACTCTGCTGGATACACTCCAGCTTGGGGCCGATCACCAGGCCACCCCGACAATCGTCAAGATCAAGGCGATGATTACAGCTGCCGCCTGTCAGCAGCAAGAGCAGTCGGGTAACACACATATATCGACCAACCGGTCGGGTTCTCCGGCGGCAGGCTCATCCGCATCAACGCGACGCTGGGCGGCCGGCTCCAGTCGGCAACGCGAAGAGTCCCGGCATACGACACTCGGCAATACCAATAATGACAACCGGCGACGTCGCCAGTACGATCGCCGATCCAATCAAGACCTCCGAGTACGACTACACCGCGACCTCCACCGCACCATCAACGCTCGGCGCGAAGAACGCGAAGAAGACAAACGCCGCCGATTGGAGGACGAAAATGAGCGTTTTGGTTTTCACCATGAGCGGCTGCCCCGCCATGACCGGAGCCTGAGCCCTCACCACGACGATGGCATCCCAGCCTTTACTCGGGAGCTACAGGAAGTCCATTGGCCGGTTGGTTTCAAGCCCACCGGAATAGAAAAGTACGACGGCAAAACAAACCCTGAGTCCTGGCTCACCGTCTACGTCCTAGCAGTTCAAGCTGCTGGAGGCGACAGCAAAGCCATGGCTAACTACCTCCTAGTCGCGCTAGCCGACTCGGCGAGGACATGGCTTACAGGTCTCCCAAGGCGGTCGATCGGTTCCTGGGGGCAACTCAGGGAGCGGTTCATCGCAAATTTTCAGGGAACCTACGAGAGACCGGCTTCGGAGCACGACCTTTATCAACTCCATCAAAAGAAGAACGAGTGTCTACGCGAATTCATCAAGAGGTTCTCTAAGAAGCGCAATCAAATTCCAACTGTCAAAGACGAAGCTGTCATCGCCGCCTTTCGCAAAGGGGTAAAAGACGCTCCGCTCATTGCAAAATTCACTCGGAAGCCACCATCCACGGTCTGGGCGCTCTTCGACATGGCCAACAAATACGCTGACTCGGCCGAGGCGGTCGCAGAAGTGTGGGTGCCATGGGCCCCGGGTACCTCATGACAAGCATATGGGCCACTCGGATAGAGGATGGGCCTAGCCTTGTAATTAGAGATATAGCTAGATTCGGCAGACTTCGCCTTGTATAGAAAGGAATATACAGTCCTAGTCGGGTGCGTTATATCTCTAAAGGGAGATCTCCTAGTCGTAATCCGATGGGGACTCCTACCTTGTAACCCTGTCCCCCAGTATATAAGGGGAGGCAGGGCGCCCCCTGAGGGCAGAAGAGCACTCATAAGCTCACGACCATACGGTTCATCAGAATCGCCACCATAATTCCTCAAAGGAATACATATAAACTGGACGTAGGGTATTACCTCACAACGAGGGCCTGAACCAGTATAAAATCTCCCTGTGTTCCTTTGCAATCCACCGAGTTTACATCCGCCGACTAGCCCCATATATTTATTGCCGGTGTAAAACATCGACAGTTGGCGCGCCAGGTAGGGGCTTCGGCGCGATCTACATCTACAAGCTCGATGGATCCAGCAACTGAAGTCGTCGGCGGCAAACTTTCCCCCGGAGATATAATCTCATTTGGAAGCCTCGACTTCGTCGCCGACCAGATCGGCAATGTCACCTTGGCCGACTCGGACTCGATCCGATCTCCCAGGGAACCAGCCGACTCCGCGCCAGTCGGCCTACACGATGCTGCAGCAATCTTTCACGACATGTTGCGGCAACCTCCAATACGCCCGAGTCCAGGGACAACTCTTTCTTTCGGTGTTCGACTCGGACTCGGTTTTGAGCCGGCCGAGGTCGGGCCAGAAAAGGAAGAGATCGTCAATTTCCCGTTCGGACTCGGCGACGCCGCGGATATCTACAATCTACATCCGACGCGGCAAACCCAATCCCCTGGAGTTCGACTCGGATACGGCTCCGAGCCGCTCGAGATCGGATCTAGGGAGGTCGGAGTTACACTCATCCCCATCAACCATCCCGACTTCGACTCGAAGTCGGACTCCGACTTCCAGTCGGACTACGACTCTAAGTCGGACAGCAGCTCAGCAAACTTCTCCCCGCCACGAGATATCTTCATGGCATCCAAAGGCTCTACTCCTACTCAGGAATTACGCCGACTACGCGAACAACAAGAGGAGGAGGCCTGCCGACTGCGAGAACAACAGGAGGAAGAAGCAAGACGCCTGCACGCCCGCAACGACGGCCTACGCAGGGCTGGGCGAACCTCTCAGCAACAAACCCTCCAAACCCGAGTCGGCGACCACAATGTCTTCGTTACTCCACAACAGAACATCGTGGCCGCCGCAACCCTACTGGACACGGTCCAACTTGGGCCTGATCACCAGGCCACCCCGACGATCGCAAGGATAAAAGCCATGCTTACCGCTGCTGCATGTCAGCAGCACCAACAGTCGGGAGATACCCTCATACCGACCAACCGGTCGGCATCCCCAATGGCAGTCTCGTCTACCTCAAAGCGACGCCGAGTGGCCGGCTCTAGTCGGCTGCACACGGAGTCACGCCAAACGTCACTCGGCAACCCAAACAACAACCGGCAACGTCGAAGTGACCGTCGGGACAACCGGGATCTCCGAGGCCAACTATGGCATGATCTTCGGCAGGACACCAATGCTCGGCGCCGCGAACGAGAAGAAGACGAGCAACGCCAACTGGAAGACGAGAACGAGCATTTCGGCCTCCACCACGGGCGGTTTCGCCGCCGTAGTCGGGGTCGGAGTCCACATGAAGACGGAGGCATACCAGCCTTCACCCAGGAGCTACAACAGGTCGACTGGCCGTCGGGTTTCAAGCCTACAGGCATTGACAAATACGACGGCAAGACCAATCCCGAGTCCTGGCTCACGGTCTACACTCTGGCGATCCGAGCAGCTGGAGGAAATCACAAAGTCATGGCAAACTACCTCCCAGTCGCTTTAGCCGACTCAGCGAGGACATGGCTAACAGGACTCCCAAAGCGATCAATCGGCTCTTGGGGAGAACTCCGGGAACGATTCATCACCAACTTCCAGGGAACATACGAGAGGCCATCTTCCGAGTACGACCTATATCAGTTGCGCCAAAGGAAGAACGAGTCTCTTCGTGACTTCATCAAGAGGTTTTCTGAGAGGAGGAACTCAATCCCGAAGATCAAGGACGAGGTCATCATCGCAGCCTTTCGAAAAGGAGTCAGAGACACCTCGTTCATCAACAAATTCACGCGGAAGCCTCCCAACTCTGTCAAGGCCCTATTCGACATGGCAAACAAGTACGCCGACTCGGCCCACGCTGTTGCCGAGGCCCTCGATGATAACAAGTCACCCTGACAGAAGAAGCGGGACGACACCGACGACGCGGTCCCGACTAAAGTTGGGAATCGCAAACGCAAGTCAGACGGCTCTATTGTGGCAGTCGGTCACAATCGTCTTCGACTTTCAACAACTGAAGACTATCAGGACAACAAGTGACATGCTCGGGGGCTCACAAGCTCAAACGCAAGGATGGCATCCCCACTTCGAAATACCGAACAGCTAAGTCGCTTCCTGATAAATATTTCTTCACTTGGCTTTACCAATGCCGCAGCCGCTTACACCTAATAGGTGCACAAGCCGCACTCTTATCTGTTTTTGCTCTTAAATGATTGCAAAAGTACTCAAGTAGCATAAATCCTAATCCGTGAAACTTTGCTCCATGAAAGACGAACTCAAGTCACCCAAAACGCATGTCTGGGAAAGAGCCATGAGCCAACTCCCGACGCTAGGGGGCTATGACTAGTCGGGCAGAGTGCTTAAACGTAAGGGATCAACTACTCGGGGAAATTAATATCAATAGGAGGAAGAACATGAATTTACATATATTGTAAAATACATTTAATTCGGATGATTGTTTTCATCATCAGATGCTACTCATCCGATATCTTTATATTGCAGGCCCAGCTCCGGATACATGTGACAGGAACTCAGGGCTGCGAGCCCATCTCCTACGCTCGGGGGCTGGACAAGTCTGCCAAAATACACTCGGGATGCTCCATGAGGGCTACTCACCGAGTACTTGCGCCAGTCGGGACGTCATCTTCCCCGACTACGCTCCATGCGAGCCAACAATCGGCCCCCGGCGCCAGTTGGGGCTGTATATCACTCGGCTAAGTAGGGTACGCCCCATGAGGGTCGCTAGCCGAATCCTACGCTAATGCTAGGTTCGGGTACCTTATTTGGTCACGGTTCTGTCAGGTTGGGTACGCCCCATGAGGGTCGCTAGCCGAATCCTATGCTAATGCAAGGTTCGGGTGCCTGGCTTGGCTATAATTCTGTTGGATAGGGTACGCCCCATGAGGGTCGCCAGCCGAACCCTCTGCTAATGCAAGGTTCGGGTACCCTGTTCGGCTTTACCCAAGTCAGAGAAGACTTACATCGTCAAAGTGCATCTGGAGTTCTCATGCACTGTGTCACACCTGAGGAGGGCAAGCAGATCCTGCATTATACCCACTCGGGCTTACGTCGCAACCAGTTTGCATCCAGAACGTAAGTCGGAAAGGCTTGCAAATAAGGATTTCTCTGGCTGATTGCGGTTATCGACACCAAAAAACTCATCCTGACATGCGATGGATGATACTTCTATAGAGCTATGCTGGGTAGGTTGGTTCAGGCCGGCTTACTTGGTAACAGCCACCAAGACATGAGTTCCTACAGTAGCATGCTCCATGTGGGCCGCCCGCAGGCTGAGTTGAAATTATAGCGCTGGTGCTACCCACAGGAACTGATGAGGTAAACAGATATGCTTCATGAGAGCCTTATTGCTAAACATATATGTTTGGGTATCTGTCTTATCCACCAGGTCTCGAGGATACATCCTTACAAGGATCACAAGCTGGTCTTCATTAAAATTGGAGATGCAGGTATCTCTCTCGAGTACACCTAACCACGTAATGGATTTATTTTTCATACAGTGGTACTCGGCCTACATGCGTGGCCACCAGTTGCCATTGGCAACATTATTCCAGCCGACATGACGCTGAAGAGTCTAACTTTCGAGTAGTGCACTACTCGGGAGAGACTATAAAATTCTCATTCCCGCTGACATGACGCGGATAAGTCTAACTTTCGAGTAGTACACTACTCGGGAGAGACTATAAAATTCTCATTCCCGCTGACATGATGCGGAGGAGTCTAACTTTCGAGTAGCATACTACTCGGGAAAGACTATAAACATTCTTTCGGCTGACGAGCTGAAGAGTCTAACTTCCGAATGGGACGCCACTCGGGAAAGACTATAAACACCTTTTCCGGCTGACATGAAGCTGACGAGTCTAATTTTCAAGTAATATATTACTTGGGAAAGACTATAAATAATCATCCCGGCTGACATGATGCCGACGAGTCTGATTTTCGAGTAGTATACTACTCAGGAAAGACTATAAACCCTTCTTTCTAGCTGACATGACGCTGAAGAGTCTCGTATACGAGTAGCATCCTACTCGGCAAGACTATAGACACACATTCCGACTGACATGAAGTCGAAGAGTCCTACATACGAGTAGTTCCCTGCTCGGTAAGACTATAAATTATATTCCGGTTGACATGATATCGAAGAGTCTCATGTACCAGTAGTAATCTACTCGGGAAAGAATACAAGGTTAAAGATCTTTGACTTCATGTTTAATTGTTTTCATAATTAAGCACAAAGTCGGGGGCTACACCTAATAGGTGCGCCTATTCGGCGCACACTATTCCAACATCTACATGGAGCCCTTCATAGCCTCGCTGCCAGATGACATGAAGCAGGACTCGGGAGAAGCAGCACTCAGACAAAGAGTACTCGGGAGCAATGCACTCGGGAAGACTTCACCGTGGAGGATGAGCACTCGGCATCAGCTGTGACTCAACTATGAAGGTCTCGGGGGCTACTGTGGGTGCCATGGGCCCTGGGTACCTCATGACAAGCATATGGGCCACTCGGATAGAGGATGGGCCTAGCCTTGTAATTAGAGATATAGCTAGATTCGGCAGACTTCGCCTTGTATAGAAAGGAATATACAGTCCTAGTCGGGTGCGTTATATCTCTAAAGGGAGATCTCCTAGTCGTAATCCGATGGGGACTCCTACCTTGTAACCCTGTCCCCCAGTATATAAGGGGAGGCAGGGCGCCCCCTGAGGGCAGAAGAGCACTCATAAGCTCACGGCCATACGGTTCATCAGAATCGCCACCATAATTCCTCAAAGGAATACATATAAACTGGACGTAGGGTATTACCTTACAACGAGGGCCTGAACCAGTATAAAATCTCCCTGTGTTCCTTTGCAATCCACCGAGTTTACATCCGCCGACTAGCCCCATATATTTATTGCCGGTGTAAAACATCGACAAGAAGCATTCGACGACAAGAAGGAGCCCCGACAGAAGGACCAGAAGGCGAAAGCCGACAACGAGCCATCTCAAAACAAATCCGGCAGCCGTAAACGGAAGTCGGACAACGAGGTGGCCAACATGGAGCGCAGTCGGTCGCGGCCCCAGCGGAACAACGACTACCAGAAGGTCATGAGCGGGCCATGCCCCTTTCACCCCAAGGGAAAGCACGCGGCCAAAGACTGCTATATGCTCAAGAAGTTCGCCTCCGAGCAAGCTTCATCGTCTGGCGCCGACAAGGAAAAAGAGAAACCAGACTCGGGTCCGGCTGATGACTTCCAAGATCCTCAAGCCGAGCTCAACCACATCTTCGGGGGGCCACTCGCATACGAGTCCATGCGCCAACAGAAGCTCTCAGCATGCGACGTCAACACGGTCTCCGCGGCAGACACCCCCTAATTCCTGCGCTGGTCAGAGATGGCCATCACCTTCAATCGCGCAGACCACCCAGGACGATATCCACTTGTCCTGGACCCAGTCGTCAAAAACATCAGGCTGAAGAAAACCCTCATCGACGGAGGCAGCGCGCTCAACATCCTGTTCGCCAAGACTTTGGACGAGATGAAAATCCCTCGTTCAGAACTACGGCCGAGCTCTGCGCCCTTCCACGGGACAATTCCCGGCCTGTCATCAACTCCACTCGGGCAGATAACCTTGCCGGTAACTTTCGGCACGCGGGATAACTTCCGCACGGAAAATGTCTGCTTCGAGGTCGCCGACTTCGAGACTGCGTATCACGCAATACTTGGACGACCGGCACTCGCCAAATTTATGGCAATACCGCACTATACATACATGGTGCTGAAAATGCCTGCACCAGCAGGAGTCCTCTCCCTCCGCAGCAACGTCAAGCAAGCCTTCACCTGCGATAAGGAGAGCTGCGAATTGGCGCAATCTCAAGAGGCGGTAGTTGGGCACGATAGCATTCGGCAAGCCTCCACAACAGAAGTCGAGCAAGATCAAGTTCCGGCAAAAAAAGCAGCGAAGTCGGGAATTTCAGCAGACTCTGATACGAAGAAGATCCCCCTGGACCCTTCCGACCCCTCCAAGACTGCCCTAGTCGGGACTGGACTCGACCCCAAATAGGAAGACGCGCTCGTCACCTTCCTTCAAGCCAACAAGGATATCTTCGCGTGGAAACCGTCCGACATGCCGACTACCAAGGGAGGTGATCGAGCACGCCCTAACGTGAAGACAGGACGCCAAGCCAGTCAAGCAACGGCTACGGCGCTTCGCTCAAGACCGCAAAGATGCTATCCGGGAGGAAAATTACCAAGCTCCTCGCAGCCGGGTTCATCAAGGAAGTCTAACCACCCGGACTGAGGCTGGCAAAAACCCAGTTCTGGGTCCGGAAGAAAAACGGTAAATGGCGCATGTGCCGTCGACTACACCGACCTCACACAAAGCGTGCCCCAAGGACCCATTTTGGTCTTCCCCAGATAGATCAGTGGTTGATTTCCACGTAGGGTGCGACCTTACTCAGTTTTCTCGACTGCTACTCGGATATCATCAAATCAGCTTGAGGGGAGGAAACTGCTTGAGGGACATCCTTCATCACACCGTTTGGAGCGTATTGCTATGATCACAATGCCGTTCGGTCTGAAGAAACGCGGGCGCAACCTATCAAAGGGCGATTCACTGTTTGCACACTCAGATCCGGGCGCAACGTGGAAGCCTACGTCGACGATGTGGTGATCAAGACCAAGTCCAGAGAAGACCTCATTGCTGACTTGAAGAACCTTCCAAACCTTCGAAGATTCAAAATGAAGCTGACCAGAGAAATGCGCCTTCGGATGTGCCATCGGGAAAGTTACTCGGCTTCATCGCTCTTGCACCACGGCATCGAGGCCAACCCAGAGAAAGTCAATGCCATCAGGCACATGGCACCCCCGACCAACCTCAAGACGTCCAGAAGCTGACAGGCTGCATGGCGGCACTCAGCCGGTTCATCTCCCGACTGGCGAAAATTTCGGCGGAGTTCATGCCCTCTTCAAGCTACTCAAAAAGCCGACAAATTTCCCATGGACTCCGGAAGCCCAGCGAGCCTTCGAAACTTCAAAGAATTCCTCACATCACCCCCCGTGTTGGCCGTCACCTCTGCCCTAGGAACCGCTAATGCTATATCTATCGCAACAACACAGTAGTCAGCAAAACGGGTGCTGGTAGTCGAGCGATCCGAAACAGGGTCATGTCCAAAAAATACAACGGCCAGTCTACTTTGTCAGCCCGGTCCTTGCCGACTCCAAAGCGAATACCCCAGGTCCAGAAGCTACTATATGCCTACTTATAACAGTCCGGAAGCTGGTGCATTATTTCAAGCACACCAAGTCACGGTGTCACAGCATTTCCACTCGGGATGTCCATAACCACGAGGCCACCGGCCGAATCGCTAAATGGGCACTCGAGTTGATGGCGTTCGACATCACTTCCGAGCCGCGGACAGCAATCAAGTCTCAGTCTAGCCGACTTCGTTGCCGAGTGGACAGAAGTCCAACTCCCTACACCAACAGCAAAGCTTGAGCGTACTGGACAATGTACTTCGACGGTTGTCTAACGGACTCAGTAGGCGGCTAGGGCCCGGAGTCGTATTGACGTCCCCTACGGGCGAAAAACTGAAGTACGTTCTACAAATCCACCATTCCCGGCTTCCCACAACGTCGCCGAGTACGAGGCACTCTTCACGGGCTCCGCATCGCTCTATATCACTCGCATCGCCTCGACTGGTTGTCGCGGGGGACTTCTCACTTGTGTGGTAACCAAGTCATGAAAGACTGACCTGCCTCGACGACACCATGGCGGCATACTGTCAGGAGGTCCGCAACTGGGGTCCGTCAAAACAAGTTCGATGGGCTGGAAATCACGCATGTCCTGTGCCAATACAACGACGCAGCAGACGAGCTGGCAAACATGGGATCCCAAGCGGAGACCGCGGTTCCAACCGAATTTTTGTCGGAGCTGTAACTTATGGAACCATCGGTCAAGAAAGAAACCGCGCACCGGGAGCAGTCAGGAGGCGAGCCTACACCGACCACAGACGAGTGCTGCACATATGTCAAGACTGGGAGACTCCTGCGTGTTTCAACTTTCTCCTCGACGACCAACTCCCAGAAGATCGCAGTCAAGCCGAGCAGATAAAGCGTCGAAGCAAAACTTTGTCTGCTAGTCGGAAAGACCTGTATCAAAAAAGCGCATCCAGTGTCCTCATGCGCATGCGGCCGGTCACCACAGGAGGACAAAGGCGCAATCCTGCACTCGATCCACTCGGGGCGATATGTGGTGTTGGTCAACCACGCCGATCCAGGACGTTAGTCGGAAAGGGCCTACCGGCAGGGATTTTCTGGCCCACAGCAGTAATAACAGACGCCCAAAACATCGTTCGCAAGTGCGAGGGTTTGCCAGTTCTACGCAAGACAACAAATCTTCCAGCCAGAACTCCAAACGGATCCCCATTCTTGGCCATTTGCAGTATGGGGGCTCGTGATAGGTCGGGCCTTCCAAAAAAGCGCAGAGGGTTCACACCATTATTTGTCGCAGTGGATAAGTTCACCAAGTGGATTAAGGCTAAACCCGTTGCAACAATTACAGCGGCACGAGCAAAGGACTTCATCATGAGTATACTATACCGGTTCGGAGTCCCTAACCGCATTATCACCGACAACGGTACTCAGTTCGCGGCGGGCGTATTCCAAGATTTCTGCGACGACTTCGGCATCAACGATCTGGCTATGCATCTGTGGCACACCCCGGAGCAACGGGGCAGGTTGAACGAGCCAATGCGTTATGGTCTTACAAGGCATCAAGGCCAGAATATTAGGACCGACTTGCACCTATGCGGGCCGGTGGGTACAAGAACTCCCATCCGTTCTCTAGTCCCTCAGAACCACAGTTAGTCAGGCACCAGGGCAATCCCCTTTCTTTCTGGTCTACGGCGCCGAGGCTATGCTACCTACCGAGTTATAGTTCGGCTCCCCACGAGTCCGGGCTTACTCTGAAGATGACTCCAACAATACCCGACTGATCGAACTAGACCAGTTGGAAGAAGCAAGAGACACCGCAACAATCCAGTCGGCAAGGTATCTCCAAGGCGTACGTCGCTACCACAATCGCAATGTCCGTGGTCGTGCCTTTTTGGTCGGGGATCTCGTTCTGAGGAAAATACAAACCACCAAAGACAGGCATAAATTATCCCCAATCTGGGAAGGGCCGTTCATTATAGCCGAGGTCACGCGGCCAGGCGCCTACCGACGGGAAGACCAAGACAGTGCTCTATCAACAACTCATGGAACATAGAACAGGTACGTCTTTCTATACCTGAGTTTTCTATATTTTTCATGTGTACAGTTCTTCTGACCTCACTACGCCGCTTGTATCAACCGAGTAGTGAGTAATCGGGGGCTGCATGTATATATGTGCGTTGTCAATAACATACGAGCTTTAATTCGCTCTCGGTTATGAAGCTTACTATGACTGTCACGTTTGCTCGAGTACAGCTCCTTACTTCGAACTGGGTTTTTATTAAGTCTGACAGGACTAACTCGGTGCATACTACACGGTCAAGTAAAGCTAATGTACAACCGAATAATAAGCTTGACGCATCGCACACCATATTTACAACATGCTGTTTATACAATTCATATGTCGACCGACTACATGGACATATTGCCTTCACAGAGCTAGGTCTCGGGTAATTATTTCTGGGCAGTCGGCTTCGCCCGGGCGACCCAGCTCCAGCGCCTCCTCTGGCGTCGTCTTCGGCAAACCTCCCGATGCTTCAATATCCGCCTAGGGTATATGGATTTGGTCATCGCCAGGGTCTGGCCACGCCAGCGACAAACACGCTCATGCGAGTACCTTTTCTCAGGACCCGGTGCATCCTCGAGACGCCCCGGATTCTGCATGCAGGCTAGTTTCCACTGGGCGGGGATCTATAAGGTCAAAGAGCCCTTTCACGGACCCGACCGAGGGCCTCCGTGACTCCCTGATCAACCTATCTCCTCCGTGTATAGAACTGATTATTGGGCCCGAACATTGGTTTTCATGTCTGCCCAGATCAGCCGGCAAGTAGGCTTGTCAAATTTGGCTACACTCAGGATAACTGATGGATCGGCTAAGATCACGGTCAGGTTGAGGACTTACTTTTGTAGTCGGCCTCCCACCCGGCCACGGTCTTTTCCAGTTCAGCCTTCTCCTCACTGAGCTTGACGACGGCCTTCTCCAACTCGGACTTCTCCCGGTCAAGCTCGCTCGGTGTTGCTTTCAGGTCGGCCTTGACCTTCTCAAGCTCGGCCTTGGCTTCTTCGGCCTCCTTCAGCTGCGATTCCTTTTCTGTTCGGGTCTTCAACTCCGCTTCGAGGTCTGCACCATAGATTAGCCAAGAGCTCAACTGTGCAGTCATGACATAACTGGGCAGTCGGGAACCACGCAGCTGGACGAATGTATCAATGGTTCGGTCGGGAAGATACATTAGGGAGTCTTACCCCTGATCTTTCCGGCTTGGGCCCATATCTCCGCCCTGAGTTGATCGGCACCACTCTTCAACCAAGCCTCCCTCCCCGCATGACGCGTCTCCATCTCGGTCTTCAACGCCCGGAGCCGTGGCCAGTTTGCGAGATGGGGAGCTACTTCGACCAAGATCTCCGTCATTGCCTCATTACGGTCGACAAGCTTCTACTCAGGATAAAAAACGGATCAAAGATAGAATCAGACATCACAACAAGAAGATTGCCAAGTTTTCACTACAAGAATCATACTGCGACCCCCTGGGATCCGCTGATGGTGGCGCGAAGCAAGCTTTCGTGCTCCCTCCTTGCCACGACTTCATCAAGCCTGAAGCTCTTCATGCTGTACCCGTGTTCACGGGCCATCCATGTGAATGTCCAGCCCATCAACGTTTTGGAGGAGCTTCGATACGGAGGCAAAGCGGGATCTCTGGTGGCCGCCGACGACCGCGACGACACCGACAAACCACAACCGCGAGTGGCGTCCTGGCCTCCAAGCTGCCGCCATCCTTGTGACTCGAGGGACCGTCAGGGGCTCCCGCTACGGCTTCCGCAACAACGCGCCTCGAGGCTGGGCTCTCAGTCGCCGCCACCCCCGGTCGGTGACGTAGTCGGCCCTGTGCGGACACCTCGGTCTCAGACAACCCAAACTGGCCCTCGGCTCAACAGGGGCGACCGCGACTGTCGGGCTCGGGCAGGGGCAGGTTCTAGGGGAGCAGTCGGTCGACCTCCTTGAGATCATATCGGCCTCACTTCCTGCACGATTTAAACGCAGGCATCACGACACTGCTTCAACACACCAAAGGACCTCATAAAGACCGAAGCAGCGCCACCTCTTGGAGAACTTCAGCTTCTTGCCCGGCGACCGTTCCCGTGCGGAGCACTAGCTCCAAGCGTGTGCCCGCCCTGGCGTCTCAAGGGCGTGGCGCATCAACCCGAGTCGACCCGACTCCGACGGTCGGCTCGGACGCCTCTGCTCCCACCGGCGTTTCCTCCTGCGCCCTCGCCGGTGATCCGACCGGCTCGACACGTCTGGCTCAGATTACAAAGGTCTCAACCTGCGGCGCCCCCGATCGAATGGGGTGTCGCTCAGCAGGCGCGGTAGCGGCGTCCTTATTTTCAAGCTTCCGCTCACGGAGCGAGCCTCATGGCCCTCACCGATATAAAATCTGCTTCTTCCCCCGTCCTCTTGGAATCAGTGGGCGCGGAGACTCTTCGGCCTCTTCTCGACCCGACGCCGACAGGATGAGAGTCTTCATCAAACCTCCACGCCACCCTACAAGAAATCACAAGATACCATTAAGTGTGCTGGGAATTTTCAGACATTGAGCCCACAAGCATTCGCTATGAAGGGGAGAGATGCTTACCTCGTCAAGCCTGTGCCTGAAACACGCAATGCTCTCTTTTGTCTTCGGTTTCGATTACCTCCACTGGAGAAGATCCAAACAAGGTTCTCCGTTACCTTCTGTCGTCGTCCGACTCCCGACTAACTCGTCAGGATCCTTTTTCCTTCAGCCCAGCCAAATGCCGCTCCTAGGCTTCAGGGGCTGGAAACGCAGGGTCAGGAACCGCATGGCTACCCAGGGCGCACCAGTAAGGCCGGCCTTCTTGAGGTTCCTCTCTTTGCTAATAGCAGGTTGCACTTACCCATCTCCTGCGTATGTCGGGGTCCGCCACCAATCCGCGAAACACCGACTTCAGGCCGGTAAATGGCCGCAAGGAGGTGCCAGATTTGCACAATGAGAACCACTCCTCCTGTGCCTACGCTGATAGATCTCTCGATATGTTACGATCAAGATCCAACTGTTTCCTATCACCCCATAAGACCCAGCCCCCCGATTACACTAATGTTGATTTGAGGCTGAGCTTAATGTGGAATAGATGCCTGAAGAAGAAGAAATGCGGGTCACACCCAAATAGCACTCACAGAAGAACCGTAAAATAGAATCTGAAGAATGCGATTGGGGTTCAGATAGCACTAACTCCAGCCCGTAAAACAACGGTGCGGCGGAAGAAATCAAAGAGACGGAAGCACAAGCCTCGATCTCTTCTATATCCCGGCAAAGACTTCCCGTTATCTCAGGTCGGGGATTGGTTCGTACTCATCCCGGCTGGCCCCAGGAAATCACCTCTTGGCTGCAACTTCAGCTCATTCTCCAGCCACTCCAGCTTCACCGAGCCACAATCGTACCCGGCCAAACCTTCCCGTCGCCCCCGCAAGATCCCCCGAAGCTTTGGCATTGTTAGAGGCCGATAGATTTGGGAAAAAACACAACGGGCTTGGAGCATATATCTGGAGAGGATTGAATCACCCAGTACGGGGTGGGAATAGCACCCAGCTAACCCTAGCCGTGCTGGGAGGCGAAACGTGGCCGCTGACGATGGAAGATGAAGAGATTGCTAACTTGGGGAAGACGACGGAATCTTTTTCTCTCTCCCGTCTTTTTATGACCGTACGCCGACTGAAATGGGCCTTTAGGCCGTACACAGTTAGCACTGGCCAACAAGATTATGAGTTCCCTACAGTAGTATGCTCCCAAGTGGCCACCGCAGGCTGATTGAAATTAGCGCTCGGTGCTACTAATAGGAGCCGATGAGGGGAAACAGATATGCTTCATGAAAGCCTTATGTAACATATATGTTTGGGTATCTGTTTATTCGCCAAGTCTAGAGGATATATCCTTAGGACACGAGCTGGTCATTCATTAAAATTGAGATGCAGGTATCTTTCTAGGTACACCTGATCATACTGTGGATTTATTTTCATACAGTGGTACACGCCTACATGCGGGGCCCATCAGTTGCCATGGCAACATTTTACCCGCTTGACATGTATTCCCGGAGAAGAAGTCTAACTTTCGAGTAGTGCACACTCCGGGAGAGACTATAAATATCTGTTTCCCACCTGACATAACGCGGGAGTCAACTCTTGAAGTGGACGCCACTCAGGGAAGACTATAAATCCCTTTCTAGCTGATATGACGCTTGAAGAGTCCCATATAGCGAGTAGCATCACTCGCAAGACTATAAAATACATGTTCCGACTGACATGAAGTCGAAGAGTCCACACATACGATAATCTCCTACCGGCTGCGACTATTAAAGTTTTTCCGAGTGACATTCATACCGAAAAGTCTCT
>RYFJ01001388.1:0-66005 GCA_003991445.1 Oryza meyeriana var. granulata
GGCTAGGCGGTAGGCATCTGCAAACTTACACGGCACTGCCACCCGTGGGACCTTCGCCACACCCATAAATGCTTCGACGTGAAAGGAATGCGAAAAGATGAACGCCGCCGACTGGAGGACGAAAACGGAAGCGGCTTACAGTCTCCACCCACGAAGCGACTGCACCGCCAAGATCGGAGCCAAAGCCCTCCACGAAGACGTAAGGCATCCCCAAGCACAGGATTTGTCGTTTGGCCGGACTGGCTTTAACCCACCGGTAATCGAAAAGTACGATGGAAGACAAACCCCGAAGTTCTTAGCTCACCCGTTTTACACTTAGCAGTTTGAGTGTTGGGGGCGACAAGAGGTCATTGTATACGTCACAGTCGGCTAGCGACTCAGCGAGGAATGGCTGGATTAGCTCCAACACGGTGAGTCGGTTCCTGGGGACATCAGGGAGGGTTCATCGCTAATTTCCCGGGGACTATGTAGACCCGCTTCGGAGCATGATCTTTATCAACTGCACGAACCAGAGAAAACGAGTCTTTGCGCAATTCATCAAAAGGTTTTCCGGAAGCGCACCCAATTCCAACCATCAAAGACGAAGCGTACGTGGTTGAAGGGGGAAAGCGCTCCGTTATCGGCAAATTCACTCGGAAACCAATCCCGGTCGGGCGCCTGGACATGGCAACAAATACGGCGCGACTTGGCGAGCGGTCACTGAGGCGCCTCGACGAGAAGAAGGAGCCCGACAGAAAGAAGAAGCGGGAAGCCGACAGATGAAGCGTCTCAAAGTCTGGGCAGCGCAAGCAGAAGTCGGACAACGGAGGGTGGCCAACATGGAGCGCAGTCAGCGCGGCCCCAGCGGAACAACACTACCAGAAAGTTATGAGCAGGCCATGCTTTCCACCAGGGCAAGCACGCGGCCAAAGACTGCTACATGCTCAAGAAGTTTGCCTCCGAGCAGGCTTCATCGTCTGGCGCTGACAAGGAGAAAGACAAGCCAGACTCGGGTCCGGCTGACCGATTTCAGATCCTAAGCAAGCTCAACACATCTTCGGGGGGTCACTCGTGTACGAGTCAAGTGCAAACAGAAGCTTTCAGCGCGCGACAAATCAAACGGTCTTCGCGGCAGATACCCCCCAATACTGCTGGTCAGAGATGGGATCACCCTTGACGCGTAGATCACCAGATCGGGTCCTCCACCGGGACGCTATCGACTCATCTAGACCCCAGTTGTCAGAAACATAGGCTGAAGAAAACCTAATCATTCAACGGAGGCAGCGCGCTCAGTATCCTGTTCGCCAAGGACTTTGGACGAGATGAAAATTCCTCGTTCAGAACTACGGCGAGCACCGCGCCCTTCCACGGGATATTTTGGCCTATCATCAACCCCCAACTCGGGCAGATAACCTTCCGGTACCTTCGGCATGCGGGATAATTTTGCACAGAAAACGTCTGCTTCGAGGTCGCGACTTCGAGACCGTGTACCACGCGATTAGCGTATCGAACGACCGGCATCGCCAAAATTTATGGCGATACCGCACTATACATACATGGTGCTGAAGATGCCTGGGCCAGCGGAGTCCTCTCCCTCCGCAGCGAATCAAGCAAGCCTTCACTCTACGACAAGGAGAGCTGCGAACTGGCTCAATTACAAGAGGTGGCAGTCGGCGCGATAGCATTTCGGCAAAACGCCCGCACAACAGAAGTCGAGCAAGATCAAGTTCCGGCGAACAAGCAGCGCGAGTCCAGGAATTTCAACGGACTCTGAACAAAAGAAGATCCTGGCCTTCCGACCCTCCAAGACTGCTCTAGTCGGGACTTGGGACTCGACCCAAATAGGAAAGACGCGCTCGTCAACTTTCCTCTAAGCCAAGAGGATTATTCTTCGCGTGGAAACCGTCCAACATGCCGGGCGTACCAATGGGAGGTGATCGAGCACGCCTAAAACGTGAAGACAGATGCCAAAAGCCAGTCAAGCATGGCTCCGGCGCTTCGCTCAAGACCGCAAAGATGCTATTGTAGAATTACAGAAACTCCCTCGCAGCGGGTTATCAAAGAGGTCTATCACCCGGATTGGCTAGGCAAACCAGTTCTAGTCCGGAAGAAGAAACGGTAAATGGCGCTATGTTGCGTCGAACTAACCGACCTCCCACAAAGCGTGCCCCAAGGACATTTGGTCTTCCCCCCAGATAGATCAGGGTGGGTTGATTCCACGGCAGGGTGCGACTACTCAGCTTTCTCGACTGCTACTCGGGATACCATCAAATCAGCCTGAGGGCGGAAGACTGCTTGAGACATCTTTCATCACGCCGTTTGGAGCGTATGCTTATATCACAATTGCGTTCGTTCTGAAGAACCACGGGTGCAACATATCAACGGGCTATTCAGCGGTGTCTGCACACTCAGATCAGGGCAACGTGGAAGGCCTAACGTCGACGACGTGGTGATCAAGACAAGTCAAAGAAGACCTCATCGCTGATTTGGAAGAAACCTTCCACAACCTTCGAAGATTCAAGATGAAGTTGAACCCGGAAAAATGTGCCTTCGGTGTGCCATCTGGAAAGTTACTCGGCTTCATCGTCTTGCATCGTGGCATCAAGGCTAACCTGGAGAAAGTCAACGCCATCAGGGAACAATGGCACCCCCGACTAACCTTAGGACGTCCAGAAGCTGACAGGCTGCATGGCGGCACTCAGCCGGTTTATTTTCCCGACTGGGCGAACAGGGCATTGCCCTTCTTCAAGCTCTCTCAAAAAGGCAGACAACTTCCAATGGACTCTGGAAAGCCCAAACAAGCCTTCGAAAACTTCAAACAATTTTCCTCATATACCCCCGTGTTGGGTCATCTGCCCAGGAACGTAATGCTATATCTGGCGGCAAACAACAGGTAGTCAGCACGGTGCTGGTGGTTGAGTGATCCGAACAGGGTCATATTCAAAAAATACAGCGGCCAATCTACTTTGTCAGCAGAAGTCCTTGCGACTCGAAGAGAGATATCCGCAGGTCCAGAAGCTGCTCTAGTCGGGACCGGACCGACCCCAAAATAGGCAAGCCGAGCAGATCAAGCGTCGAAGCAAAAGCTTCCTACTAGTCGGAGAAGACCTGTACCGAAGGAGCGCATCCGGTGTCCTCATGCGCTGTGTCACCACCGAGGAGGGCAAGCAGATTCTGCATTCGATCCACTCGGGCATATGTGGCAACCATGCCGCATCCAGGACGTTAGTCGGAAAGGCTTACCGGCAGGGATTTTTCTGGCCCACAGCAGTAACAGACGCCAAAGACATCATTCGCAAGTGCGAGGGTTGCCAGTTCTACGCAAGACAAACAAATCTCCCAGCCCAGGAACTTCAAACTATTCCCATTTCCTGGCCATTCGCAGTATGGGGGCTCGATATGGTCGGGCCTTTCAAGAAAGCGCCAGGAGGGTTCACACATCTATTCGTCGCAGTGGATAAATTCACCAAGTGGATTGAGGCTAAACCCGTTGCAACAATTATAGCGGCACGAGCAAAGGACTTCATCATGAGTATACTATACCGGTTCGGGGTCCTAACCGCATCATCGCCGACAACGGTACTCAGTTCATGGGTGGCGTATTCCAAGACTTCTGTGAAGATTTCGGCATCAAGATCTGCTACGCATCTGTGGCAAACTCACGGAGCAACGGGCAGGTCAAACGAGCCAACAGTATGGTCCTACAAGGCATCAAGGCCAGGATATTCGACCGACTACAAGCATACGCGGGCAGGTGGGTACAAGAACTCCCATCGGTTCTCTAGTCCCTAAGAACCATGGTCAGTCGGGGGCAACAGGGCAATCCCTTTCTTTCTGGTCTACGGTGCCATGGCTATGCTACAACTGAGTTTACAGTTCGGCTCTCCGTGAGTCCGGGCTTACTCAGAAAATGACTGAAATAATACCCGACTGGTCGAGCTAGATTAGTTGGAAGAGGCAAGGGACACCGCAACAATCCAGTCGGCAAGGTATCTTCAAGGCCTGCGTCGCTACCATAATCGCAATGTCCGTGGCTGCGCCTTTTTGGTCGGGGATCTTGTCTTGAGGAAAATACAAACCACCAAAGACAGGCATAAATTATCCCCAATCTGGGAAGGGCCATTCATTATAGCCGAGGTCACGCGGCCAGGCGTCTACCGAGTGAAGACTGAAGATGGTGTTCTCATTAGCAACTCATGGAACATAGAACAGCTAACGTCCTTTCTATACCTGAGTTTTACAATTTTCATGTGTACAGTTTCTCTGACTCACTACGCCGCTTGTATCAACCGAGTAGTGAGTCGGGGGCTGCATGTATATATGTGTTCTGTCAATAACATATGAGCTTATCCTACTCCAGTTACGAAGCCTTGCCACCACTATCACGTTTGCCCAAGTACAGCTTGTTACGTTGAACGTTTTTATTAAGTTCTGACAGATTAACTCGGTGTAGACTACACGGTCAAGTAAAGCTAATGACGACTGAGTGACAAGCTTGGCGGCATTGCACATATATTTACACATGTTTTTTCACAAAAGTTCATACATACCGACTGCATAATATGTTGCCCTTACAGACCCAGGTCTCAGGTAATTATCTCAGCAATCGGCTTCGCCCGGGCAATCAGCTCTAGCGCCTCCTCGGGCGTCGTCTCCTTGGCAAACCCCTCCCCGATGGCTTCAATATCTGCCCTCGGGTAGATGGACTTGGTCATCGCCAAGGTCTAGGCCACGCCGGCAACAACACACTTATCCGAGTACCTCTTCAGGGCACTCGGTGCGTCCTCAAGACGCGCCTCTACTTGGGGGATCCTGCTGCAACTGGTTCCCATAGGGCTGGGATCTATGAGGTCGAGGAGCCCTTTCACGGACCAGACAAGGGCCTCCCATGACTCCCTGATTACTCTTATCTCCTCTGTGTAAAACCGATACTGGGCCTGGACATTGACTCTCATGTCTGTCCGGGTCCACCGGCAAGTAAACTTGTCAGACTTGGCTACAGGTGGAATCGGTTGGTTGAGATCACGGTCAGATTGAGGACTTACTTTCATAGTCGGCCTCCCACCCAGCCACGGTCTTCTCTAGTTCAGCTTTTTCCTTACCAAGCTTGACGACGGCCTCTTTCAACTCGGCCCTCTCCCGATCAAGCTCGGCGTGGGCTTTTGTCAGGTCGACCTTGACCCTCTCAAGCTCGGCCCTAGCTTCTTTGGCTCCTCAGCTGGGATTCCCTCTGTTCGGGTCTTCAACTCTGCTTCAAGGGCTGCACGACAGATTAGCCAAGAGCTCAACCGTGCGGTCAAGACATAACTGGGCAGTCAGGAACAACGCAGCTGGATGAATACGTCAATGGTTCGGTCGGGAAGGTGCAATCTGGGAATTTACCACTAATCTTTCCAGCTTGGGCCCAAGTCTCTTCCCTGAGCTAGGTGGCACCCTCCTTCAGCCAAGCTTCCCTCCCCGCGTGGCGCTCCTCCATCTCGGCCTTCAACGCCCGGAGCTGCTCTAACTCTGCGAGGTGGGGAGCCATCTCGACCAGAATTTCAGTCATCGCCTCGTTGTGGTCGACAAGCTTCTGCTCAGGGAAACAACAAATCAAGAGTGGAGTCAGACGCCAAAGCAAGAAGAACACCACGACTCGGCCACAAGAATTATACCCCAACTCCCTGGGACCCGCTGATAGCAGCGCGAAGCAAGCTTTCGCATTCCCTCCTCGCTGCAACTTCGTCAAACCTGAAACTCTTCACGGTCCCGTCAGGCGCCGTCCAGGTGAATGTCCGAGGGAACCTACGGGGAGGAGCTTCGATCTGAGGGAGGTTCGGGATCTCCAGCGGCCCCGACAACGACAACGACGACGATGACCATGACGGCGATGGGGTCCCTGCCCCTACGCCGGCGTCCCCTGCGGCTTCAGGGGTCGACTCGGGGGCTCCAGCGACGGCCTCTGCGGCGGGCGACGATTCAGGGGCTGGGGCATCAGCCTTTGCCACTGCTCCTTGGTCGGGCGGCACCTACGGCCCCATAGTCGGGACCACCTCAGTCTCCGTGACTAGTGTGGCCACCGGCTCGGCGGGCGTGTTCGCGGGCGCCGGCTCGACTGGGGCAGGCTCTTCAAGGGGAGCAGTCGGGGCGGTCTCTTTGAGATCGATGTCGACGCACTTCCTGCATGACGAAATAAGATATCAAAATGCTACTTCGACAGGCAAAAATCTTAGAAAACACAGAGCAGCTTACCTCTTGGAGAACTTGAGTCCCCTACCGGGTGATTCAGTTCCCGGTGCAGTGCGCCCAGCAGTCGGGCTAGTTGGCATCACGGTCGGCGGCGGCACATCAGCTCGAGTCGGCCCCGTCACTGGTGCGGCTAGCTTGGGCGCTCCCGTGCTCGGCGGTATCCGCCCTGACAGGCCACTCAGCGGTGCTGTCGCTGGGCTTAGCAGTGTTGAGCTCGGCCCCGCAGGTCTCAACCTGGGGCTTGATTGTCTGGGCATCGTGGCGGCGGTGTCCTTTATCTTCAGCCCCCCTACCGTGACACGCGGCATCATGGCCCCTTCGCCTCGATAAAGAACAGGTTTTTTCCCAGCTCTCTTGGAGTCGGGCTGGGCGGCAGCGGGGCTCTTCGGCCTCTTCTTCGATGCAACGGCGGACAACAGGCGGGAGTCCTCATCGAACTCCACGCACCACTACAAGAGATTCAAGAAGATACATCATACAATGCTGGGCAATCACACATGCAAGCCCACAGGCATTCGCTACAAAGGAAAGATGGAGGTTACCTCGGGGTGGGGCCAACTGCGCCTATAAGACGCAATGCGTCTCTTCTTGTCTTCGGTCTTGATTACCTCACTGGAGAAGTATCTGAACAGGGTCTCCATCACCTTCTGCTCATTGGCCGACTCATGGCTGGCCTAGTCAGGGTCATGTTTTCCCTGGTAATCCCAACCAAATGCACTCCTCAGCTTCAGGGGCTGGAAGCGCCGACTCAGAAACCTCCTGGCCACCCAGGGTCCAGTTAGGCCAGCTTTCTTGAAGTTATCTAACTTCGTCAGCAATTGATGCACTTGACCCATCTCCTCATAGGTCGGATCAGCTGACCAATTTGGTAAAACTACCAGTGGCAAGCTGGTGAATGGACGCAAGGAGGGAGCTAGATCTGCGCAATAGAACCACTCCTTGTGCCAGCCCTTCAAGGAGGATTTCAAGGGAAGATCAAGATATGACTTTTTCCTATCGCTCCTTAACTGAAGACCAGCCCCCCCCCCAATTACACTGATGTTATTTTTGGAGGGCTGGGGTTTAATGTGGAACAAATGCCTAAAGAAGTTGAAATGGGGTTCCACACCCAAATAACACTCGCACAGAGTAACAAAAATGGAGATATGAAGAATCGAGTTGGGATTCAAATGCACCAACTCTAACTTATAGAAGTCAAGGATTCAGCGGAAGAATGCAGAAGAAGGAAGGCACAAACCCCGGTCGAAAAAAGAAACAAAAACTGCCGTTTCGCCAGATTGGGGATTTGGAGCCGACTCGCCCTTAGCCGGCCACCAGCGGATCACTTCTTGGCTTGGTAACTTCGATTGATTCTCCATCCGTGTCAGCTTCACCGAACCGCAATCTGATGTCGGCCAGGCATTCTCCGGTCCGCCCGCAAGATCCGAAGCTTTCGGCATGATTGGGAGCAGAAAGATTTGGGGGAAAAGCGAATCGGGGGCTTGGAGCAAACAAAGCGAACCAAAATCGCCTGAGTTCGAGTGGGAAGCAGCGGCAGCAGCTAACCCTAGCCGAGCGAGAGGCGGAAAATTGGGTGCGGAAGCGGAAGACGAAACGATTGGCTGATTTCGGGAAGATAGAGGAGTATTTTTCTCTCTCCCTGCTTTTTATAGAGCCATGCCGACTAAATGGGCTTGGGCCTATACAGTTAGCACTGGGCCACCAAGATATGAGTTCCTACAGTAGCATGCTCCATGTGGGCCGCCTGCAGGCTGAGTTGAAATTATAGCGCTGGTGCTACTAACAGGAGCCGATGAGGTAAATAGATATGCTTCATGAGAGCCTTATTGCTAAACATGTATGTTTGGGTATCTGTTCTGTCCACTAGGTCTCGAGGATATATCCTTACACGGATCGCAAGCTGGTCTTCATTAAAATTGAGGACGCAGGTATCTTTCTCGAGTACACCTAACCACACTGTGGATTTATTTTCATAAAGTGGTACTCGGCCTACATGCGTGGCCATCAGTTGCCATGAGCAACATTATTCCAGCTGATATGACGCTGAAGAGTCTAACTTTCGAGTAGTGCACTACTCGGGAGAGACTATAAATCTCTCATTCCCGCTGACATGATGCGAAGGAGTCTAACTTTTGGGTGGGACGCCACTTGGGAAAGACTACAAATTCCCTTTCCAGCTGACATGAAGCTGAAGAGTCCCATATATGAGTAGGATCCTACTCGGCAAGACTACAAACACACATTCCGACTGACATGAAGTTGAAGGGTCCTATATACGAGTAGTTCCCTACTCAGTAAGACTATAAAGTTTATTCCGGTTGACATGATACCGAAGAATCTCATATACCAGTAGTAATCTACTCGGGAAAGATTATCAGGTTAAAGATCTTTGACTTTATGTTTAATTGTCTTCACAATTAAGCACAAAGTCGGGGGCTACACCTAATAGGTGCGCCTATTCGGCGCACGCTATTCATACATCTACATGAAGCCCTTCATAGCCTCGCTGCCAACTGACATGAAGCAAGACTCGGGAAGAAGACTTACTCGGACAAAGAGTACTCAGGAGCATCGCACTCAGGCAATCTTCACCGTGGAGGATGAGCACTCGGCATCAGCTGTGACTCGACTATGAAGGTCTCAAGGGCTACTGTGGAGGCCATGGGCCCCGGGTACCTCATCATTAGTATATGGGCCACTCGGATAGAGGATGGGCCAAATCATGCAATTAGAGATAAGATAGCACCTGGCAGATTTTTACCTTGTATAATAAGAAAACACAGTCTTAGTCGGATAAGTCTCTATCTCCAAGAAGGATATCCCTTGGCCGTATCCGGCTGGGATCCTTATCATCATGTACCCCTATCCCCTAGTATATAAAGGGAGGTAGGGCGCTCCATGAGGGCACGCAAGATCATTGATCACCAAACACCTCAGAGGAATAACACCTCAACTGGACGTAGGGTATTACCTCACATCGAGGGCCTGAACCAGTATAAAAGCTCTCTGTGTTCCTCTGCAATCCATCGAGTTTCCCTTCGCTGAGTAGCCCTATAGTTTTATTGCTGGTGCAAAGCATCGACACTTTTCTCTCTTTTTTCTTCCTTTTTCCTTTGTTTTCCTCTCACTGGGCCACCAGCCCAGCACTATGCTGGCCTCCACGCAAGCGGCCCACGTGCGCCTACCTCCCATGGGCCCCATCTGTTGGCCGCTCCGCTCTCACTCGCTCTCTCTGCGCTGTGGCCCCGCTTGTCAGCTCCGCCCGCCGTGCTCGCTCGCCCCTCTCCACTGACAGGCTGGGCCCGCCTGTCAACTTTGTCCCCTAGCTCCGTCCGAATCGGGCGGAGGGGATTTTTCCCTCCGCTGTCCGATCGGCACCGCGTCCAGCCTCCACGAGCGCCCGCCTCTGGTTCAAACTAGGGCGGACCAAGTCCTCACCTACTTCCCCACATTATCCGGCGCAGTCGTCTCCTCTCTCGCGTGAATCGTGCGCACAACCCCGCTGCTGCCACCCACAATCCAATGCCGATTCAGTGCCATTCGGCCACGATTTCTCCTGGCCGAGCACATAAAAACACTCGCCACTCTCCTCTACATTTTTTCCCACAACCCGACGCCTCCCGTGCCATAAAACACCGTCGCCACTGCGCACCTAAGCTTCCGCCGCCTTTCACCAACTCTGGCTATCGCTCACCGCCATTCCAGACGCTACCAAGCTGCACCGCCACTGCCATCGTCTCCACCGTGCCGAGGAGTCCGTCGGCCGCCACTCCGTGGAAGCCGAAGCCCGCCGAAACGTTTTTCCCTCGTGCACGGTGAGCTCCGGCCCTCTGTCACCTCTTCGGCCGGCCAATTCCGCCATGCCGCACCTCCTTTCTGCATCCTAACCTGTTTCCCGTCTTCCCCATCTTCCAGAACATCTCGGCCACTGCTTCTAGCTCATCCACCGCCGTCAGAGCTCTGTTGCCGACACCGTCCCGAAGCCGCCGCCGCCGCTCCCGCCTCGCCGCCATCGTCCCCGCATCGTCGCTCGTCGCTGTGAGCCACTGGTGAGACCCCTTGCCGTTTCCCCATCCCTCTCCGCTCTCCGCGTGCCTGCCGCCATGCCGAGTGGTCGCCACCGGCGACCATTGGGTCGCGTGCACGCCGCCGCCACCCGCTCGAGATGGCCGGCTATGGCCACCGTCCCCTGGGCCGTCCAATCTGCCGAGTGGCAGATCGGGGCCGCCCGTCGGTCGCCTGCGTGGCCGCCGCATTGCCGCCACGTGTGCGTGACATGGCGCACTCGTTTCCGGCTTGGTGGACTCGGTCCACTGTGCACCGCTCTCCTCCGTGCCACTGACCAGTGGGGCTCACCTATCGGCGCCGGCTCCCGGGTCTGGTGACGCATTAAATTGGTTAATTGCGCAATAAATCATTTAGTAATTAGTTTTACATTAGAAAACACAATAAAACTTCAATAATTCATAACTAATTCATACGAACTCCGATTAAGTCCATTCAAATTACTTTAAATCTAGAAAAATGCCAAGAACTCATTAAAAATATTTTCAGCTCATGTTTGATTGCCCACATGTACTGTTTTTAATTGTTTGTGCATTGTTTGTTATAGAATCCGATGCCGGTGACTCTCCTGTGTATTACGATGTCGTAGTGGAGTACGTCGAGCCGGAGCAAGGCATGTCGCACTGTAATCTTGATCATTTTGTACCCTTTTTCACTAAATTGCTTTGTTTACTTAAATAAACTGCATTATTTCAATATTTCATGTGGATGGGTTATAACCTATATAATGATAGGACTGTGCCTTAGTTTTGAAACCTGAATCATTATCACCTGGGTAATAATATGATTAGATTACTATTCTTAGGATTCTTAGCCATGCTTAGCAACATAGCTCACCTAGGAATTAAATATTATCTTTTTATTTGATTCGACCCAATGTCGGAAAAACGGAACTTTGGATAGGCTAATGTTAAATTACTAAAATTGGACCTAAATGGTGGGCTGTGGGTGTATTGTTATGCTTGTCGCACCCATGGCAATTAAGGACCAGTTCGCGGGAATCACTTGGGCAATTACTCGTACTTTCCACAAGCCAGCGTGGGCAACGGCTGGGCTTGTAACGTTTCTTCTCCCTCTCCTAGGCACCGGAGATGAGGGTGGGCGTGATGGAGTTGGATCAGCCCGGGGTAGGGTTGATCGGCTTCCGGATTCACCGTGGCGCAAGGGGGTAGCCTGGCCAATATGGTGCGCCCTGTCGGCAGGTGCAATCTCAGCGTGGTGTGGATGGTTAGGGAGAGGTTGCGTGAATGGTCCTGTCATAGCCTCTCATGGGGTATCATGGTGATGCACCGGCACACAGGAATGTGTGTGGGGCTGTGTCTTGTGGGTAAAGTTGTACACCTCTGATCAGAGTTAAAACTATTCGAATAGCCGCGCCCATGGTTATGGGCACGTTGGTCAAGACTCACCGTGATTAGTCTTATAACATCCCCAATCTAGTAGAGGTAACTATTTAAGTTTCCTAGAACCATTTTTGTTCGCTAATTAAAATTTTTTTTGAATCATCTTGTCATATAACTCAAAATTCGTTTTAATTAAAACCTAATCAGCAAAATTAGACCAACTCCTAAAAGTGCAATAAACCTCACAGAAACATATGTGGAAAATAATTTATTCAAATACTAGATTATTTATCATGAATTAATATGATTTTTCCAGATTTTTAGCAATCACTTTAGACCCATTAAAAATTCCAACAATTTTCAGCCAGGTCCTTTTCTTTGATTTTCTGTGAGCAAACCATTTTGATTTTTTGTGTGAAACTTTCAAAAATGTAACCTAGGTAGTCTGGGCTAGCTACACAAAAATCACCATATTTTTAACACCACTTTTGCTTGGTCAAATTGATTTTTTAACGTGAAGGGCAGAAAATAAATCTGAAAAACCTGGAAAATAGTTAAACCTTTCTGTACGTGGGTTTTTACCCATCTCCCTCACGTTTCCACAGACCACCATGCCCTGGTCCCACCTGGCAGTGGCCCTAGCTTGCCCAGCCCCCTGCCCAGCCAGCCAATGAGGAGGGACACGTGCTAGGCAGTCTCAGGATGCAGCCGACACGTGTATCGTCGTGGCTTGTGTGGAATTCCTCCTCTCGCTCTCTAACTCCTCCAGCAAGCTAGCCTAACCTCACACTTCGCCACAGAGCTGAGAAACCAAGGAGGGAGAGCTCCTCTGGCTCTCTTTCTTCTCCATCTCTCCACTGGCCACCAGGAAGAAGGTCGCGGCCACCGTCGACGGGTCGACGTCGCCACCATCTCTTTTCCGTTCCCTACTCATCCCTGGATGCTGTAGCTACCTCTCTAACCTTGCTCCATTTGATGCAGTCAACCGCTGGGAACGCGGCCTCGCCATGGAGCCCCGGGAGCATGGCCGCGACGTCGCCGTTGTGCAATCCTGCCATAACGCCGGTGTTCCCATCGCTCGAGCTCGTCTCTGGCCGAGCTGCTTCGCCACCAATACCACCTCAGCACCAGGAGTAGAGCACCCCAAAAATCTCTGGAAACCGAGCCCCGAGTGAGGAGATCGGCCATCATCTTCTCCAACTCCGGTCAAGCTCCGCCGCGCGCGATTCGCCTCAACCAGTGAGTCGTTCGTCGATTCCTTGCGCTGGTAGCATCCTAGGGTGATACTTAACCTCCTGCATGTGTTGTCTCCACCGCGCATGCAGCAAATCAAGCCAGTCACGGTGAAGCCGAAGCTTGGCCACGCCGCTGGACCAATCCTTTGCCACCCAAGCTACCCTGACCTCGCTGGCCTCGGAGACGAGCACGGTGAGCTTCCTAAGAACCCACTGATGCTTTTGCATGCCTCTCCCTAATGAAACCATAGCTGCAAGGCCACATGCACCATACACTCGAGAACAGCCGCCGCTTGAGCTCGCCTCCCGCGATGCTCCGGCCACGGCCGGCTAAGCCCCGACCACCTTTGAGTTCGCTTGGATCTCCTCTCTCCATTTCTGTCAACCCCCAGACGAATCCCGCCACCGTTCACCGTCGGTGCCGGCGAACAGAGCCGGTGGCCCAGCCAGCCTGCGCCTCCCCTGCTCTATGAGACCGACGTGTGGGCCGGGCTGGGGGGAAAGAGAAAAGAAGAAAGAATTAGAAAAATGATTAAGGGATTTATTTTACAACAGAAAAATGGCCAAACTTTGAAAATCCATAACTATTTCATTTTAACTCCTTTTTGAGTGAACCAAATTTTGTTAGATTCATCAAATCTGTTACTTTATTTCTGTAAAATAAAATGTAGCACATGCAGTAGAGAAAATATCCACTAAAATTCATATTACTAATTTATATGTTATTTATTGTTTGAGTCATGTACAAGCTTGATAAACTTATTCCAATTTCAAATATTCTCAAAACCCTGTATCAGTACACACCTTTTTGGCATATATGTCACTTAAGTAAAATACTGTATAGCACCTTTATATATGTTCTACACACTAAAATGTAATTTCAATAATCATTAATGTATAAGGACTTCAAAATTTATAATAAATTGACTATAAATCCAAATTGAGTAAACTCAACTTTATTAGAACCAGTAGGTTATGCTCTTTTATATAAAGATACTTGACTTCTTGAAATCTTATCAGAAAATGTCAGTGAAATATAATAACTTTAGTTTACAATAAAATATTTATAGAACTGCTATTTTTAGCCTTCCTATCTTGTTATTTTTGTAACTCATAGACTGTAAAAGATTTTGAAATGATTCTTTCACTAAAATTCACTTTAAAATATTAAATACCTACTGTATTTATCTCATAATTAATTGATCATTTTGCATAGACATATTTAATTAATTCTTATTCGTATATTCGCTTTTTATCGGTAGATTCAGACAATTTGGAATACGTGGAGCAAGAACCTGAGGTTGAGTGTGACTTCGTGCAGCAGCAAGGCAAGCATCTAAGCATATTGAACCTATGTCTTCAATAAATTGATTTGTTTGCGAAAACAATATCTATATGCATGTTTCAGTCCTTTTAAAATGGGAAAACGGGTAGAGTCAATATTGCCCAATTGTATGCATTTCCATTCCTTGGTTGTTGATTCGATGTTTTTACCTTGTCACCCCTGGTTAAGGACTTTGGGATACTTTTATTTTATCAAATGCTTAGCCATGCTTAGTTCTAGACTTAGAAAAATCCGATAGATGGAGCTATCGGTTCAAAACTAGTTTAATACGAATGGATGGGTTAAAATATGAAAAAAATAACTTCTGATTTATAATTGAAAATATTTTTGACTTGGACGGATGATAGGGCGATGATGGGATGGTGTTTCCCCGATGCATGTAGCTCCGTCTGGGTCGTTAAGGACCGAACATGTTGACGTCTATTCAAGCACCCTATGTACTTCCACACGCTGGGAATGGGACGGCTTAACTTAGTAGCACGGGAGGCTGTGGCCATCTATGCCCGTCCGTCAGTTGTGAGGATGGTCTTTCCTTTGGAGGGCCTCATACGCGCCTGGTTTTGCCCGGAGGTGCCTCCCGCGACGGTGAGCCCGCCTTAGTCACCTGTGTGTGTGGCTAAGTCATCGGGGGCCCAGACGTGGTTTAGGTGATTGGAGCTAAGCGTGGGAAAGGTTTTGTTGTGACCTCTAGTCCGCACTCAATGTGTAGAGTGTGGGTACCGACGGGTACGGATCAAACTAGAGTGTAGCCGTTTGGCTTCTATCACATCGTGTGGGTAAAGATGTACACCTCTGATCAGAGTATGAACTATTTGAATAGCCATGCCCACGGTTACAGGACGACCGCTTGATGTGTTAGTCAGTCTATGTTAGCATCCAACTTGGGATATGTGGTTATATCATGACTTAGGATAGTCATGGGTGGATGGGTTTATATGAGAGGCTTTGGTGTTAAATATGACTAGGTTTTAGTCATGAAAGATGGTATGCTTGTGTAGCATATTTATTTGGGCAATGGTGGCCCCTTGTTGATGTTAGAGCATGGGATTGTGCTCATTTTCACCTCTTTTTCAAAACATATTACCTGCTGTCATGAAATTTCAGATTGCTATTCTTTCGCAAATGCTTATAGTTTTAAGGTATTATTTTGCTCAATCAACTTAGCTTTATGCAAAACCAGATCAACATAGCCATATTCCTTGATGTAGAGACCAGCATTACTCCCTTGTACTATTAATATTGTGTAAGTCTAGCTGAGTACCATTCGTACTCACGCTGCATATTTTTAGGTGAGGATAACGACGATGTTGGTGTGGTCTACTATTATCCCGCCGAGGGTGGCGAGGATAATTTGTAGTTGGAGTTAAGCTCTATCCCAGTCGGTTGCCTTGTGGGTTTGGTATGGCACCACTAGTTTTATCCTTTATGTTTACATTTCCGCTGCTATCTTTTGTGCTACTCTATGATGAATTAGGGTGTGTGAACCCTCTATGTAATATATATAACCCTGCTGCACTTTTATCCATATTTAGAGTACTTGTGATGTTTATCAATTGCTTGCGATGAAAGTGTGAGGCTAGTCGCTTTCATGGGGACTAGCTGAACATGAATATGAGTATGAGTTGTGTATAATTGAGATGGTTGGGGGATAGCTATTGTGGTTCAAGTCCTCTGGGGTACGTATCATGTTTGGTCGCTACCATTGAGTGGTTTGACGGGCGTATGACGGAGAGGACTGGCAAGCTATCCTTATGATTATCTCTTTTGTACACTTCTCGGCATTTCAGATATTATATTGGAAGGGGCCAACCGTGATCATGGACACATTGAGGTCGAGTGGCTACTATGTGTGTATGGATCCCACTCGTCCAACAATATGTGGTGGTCGCGTTGGGCACTGGATGATATAATACTCAGGGTGTCCACAAGTCTCACCTTTAGTCAATTAATCTGGCTTTATGAAACTGGTATGGTTTGGGTGGAAGGTGTGGAGTCCAGTCAACGTGGTGTAATGTTGATCAGTGGAGGTTGGTTTACGTGGTGTAATGTTAATCGGTGGAGACTGGTGAATGTGGTGTAACGTTCATCAGTGGTGCCTGGTGAACGTGGTGCGGCGTTCATCAGTGCGGCCTGGTCAACATGGTGTAACATTGATCAGGAGAGACTGGTCAGCGTGGTGTAATGCTAATCAGTGGAGATTGGTTAACGTGGTGTAACGTTAATCAGTGGAGTCCAGTTAACGTGGTGTAACGTTAACCGGAGTAGTCTGGTGAACATGGTGTAGCGTTCATCAGTGGAGTCTGGTTAACGTGGTGTAACGTTAACCAGTAAGGGATGGTTGGGCCTGGTTAACGTGGGGTAACGTTAATCGGTGGAGAATTAATATTGTTAAATTAATCAACCTTTTACTGTTTGCGAACTACTACTGTTTGCAACTGCTCTTACGCAAATCAAACCCTAGCCTACCTTTGCTTCTTGTGCATATGCATAATTATGGGTGTGATTTGTTGAGTACTATGGGTGGTACTCAGCCTTGCTCCCTTTTCCCCTCTCAGTATTGGAGAACACGTCCGACAAGGGTCGTCCCAAGGAATAGGCTGGCTCCGCCGTCAAGGTGCTTGTGGGATGGAAGCTGCTGCTCGGCCCGATGTCTATAGACTATATTTACCTTTTCCGCTGCATTTTTGTAATATAATTTTACTCTATTTGTAAGACGCACTCTGTATGGCAACTTGGTTTGTGTACCCTGGCTGTCCTGGACAGGGATTTAATACACATGGATGTTTAGAATTTCGGGGTTGAATTTCTGGGCGTTACATTCACCAAGACACTCGACGAGATGAAGATCCCTCGCTCCGAGCTACGGCCGAGTATAGCGCCTTTCCATGGGGTAATCCCTAGCCGGTCTTCCACTCCACTCGGACAGATAACTCTGCTAGTTATGTTCGGCACACGGGAGAACTCAGAGAACATCTACTTCGAGGTTGCAGGCTTCGAGACCGCATATCACGCCATACTCGGATGGCCAGCACTAGCGAAATTCATGGCAGTGCTGCATTACACTTACATGATGCTCAAGATGCTAGGACCAGCTGGAGTACTTTCCCTACGTAGCAACGCCAAGCAAGCCTTTTCCTGCGACAAGGAGAGCTGCAAACTGGCCCAATCACATGAAGCGGCAGTCAAGCGTAACAACATCTGACTAGCCACCGCAACTACAAATGAGGATGATCAAGTTCCGGCGGAAAAAGCAGCCAAGTCAGGAATCTCAGTGGAATTTGAAACAAAAAGATCCCCCTGGACCCTTCCGACCCCTCCAAAACTGCACTTGTCGGAACTGGACTCGACCCCAAATAGGAAGACAAGCTCATCACCTTCCTCCAGGCGAACATGGACATATTTGCTTGGAAACCTTCTGACATGCCTAGTGTACCAAGGGAGGTGATCGAGCATTCCCTCAACATCAAGCCAGATGCCAAACCAGTCAAACAATGACTACGGTGCTTCGCACAAGACCGCAAAGATGCTATTTGGGAGGAAATAACCAAGCTCCTCACTGCCGGATTCATCAAAGAGGTCTATCACCCGAATTAGCTGGCAAACCCAGTCTTGGTCTGGAAGAAGAATGGTAAATGGCGCATGTGCGTTGACTACACCGACTTAAATAAGGCGTGCCTCAAAGGTCCATTTGGTCTACCCAGGATTGACCAAGTGGTCGACTCAACCGTGGGGTGCGAGCTATTCAGCTTTCTCGACTGTTACTCGGGATATCACCAGATCAGCCTGAAGGAGCAAGACTGTCTAAAGACTTCTTTCATCACGTCGTTTGGAGCATACTGCTGCTGCATCAATTTTGGCCACAAGACCTCATATAAAGGTGCAGCAAGAAAGAAGCCCTCATACCCACTCTTCTTTCTCCTCCCCATACCCATCACCTATGCCATTCGGGTTGAAAAACACCGGAGTAACGTATCAACAAGCAATCCAGTGGTGTTTACACACTCAACTCAGGTGCAACATGGAGGCATATGTCGATGACGTGGTGATCAAGACAAAAGCCAAGGAAGACCTCATTGCTGACTTAGAAGAAACTTTCCAAAGCCTTTGAAGATTCAAGATGAAGTTGAATCCGAAAAAGTGTGCCTTTAGAGTTCCATCCGGTAAATTACTCGGCTTCATCGTATCACATCGATGCATCAAGACCAATCCAGAGAAAATCAACGCTATCATGAACATGGCACCCCCGACTAGCCAGAAGGAAGTCAAAAGCTGACAGGCTGCATGGCGGCGCTCAGCCGATTCATCTCCCGACTCGGTGAACGGGGCATGCCTTTTTTAAATTACTAAAGAAAGCAGACAATTTTCAATGGACACCCGAAGCCCAGAAAGCCTTCGAGGACTTCAAGAAGTTTCTCACATCACCACCAATGTTGGCATCCCCCATGCCCCAAGAACCACTAATGTTGTATCTGGTGGCAACTACCCAAGCAGTCAGCACGATGTTGGTTGTCGAGAGAGCAGAGCCAGGGCATATACAGAAAATACAGAGGCCAGTCTACTTTGTCAACGAGGTCCTAGCTGACTCCAAGATGAGATATCCTCAACTCCAGAAGCTATTGTACGGCCTACTCATCACTATCCGGAAGTTGGTGCACTATTTTTAGTCGCATCAAGTAACTGTTGTCACATCGTATCCACTCAGGGATGTCCTACACAACTGTGAGGCCACTGGCAGAATCGCTAAATGGGCACTTAAGTTGATGGCGTTTGACATCATCTTTCAACCTCGAATAGCAATCAAGTCTCAAGTTCTAGCTGACTTCGTGGCCGAGTGGACAAAAGTCCAGATGGCTACAAACATGGACAAGCTAGAGTACTAGACGATGTACTTCGACAGTTCTCTACGGATCAGCGGTGCAGGGGTTAGCATCATGCTAACGTCACCTATTGCCGAAATACTAAGTACGTTCTCCGGATTCACTTTTCGGCTTCCCACAATGTTGCCGAGTACAAGGCACTCATCCACGGGCTCCCCATTGCCATATCACTTGGCATCCACCGACTAGTCGTACGCGGGGATTCTCAACTTGTGATCAACCAAATCATGAAAGACTAGACATGTCTCGATGATAATATCACGGCGTATTGTCAGGAGGTACGAAAGATGCAAAATAAGTTCGACGAGCTAGAGATAACTCATGTATTCTGACAATACAATGAAGCTGCAGATGAATTGGCTAACATGGGATCCAAACGAGAAGTGGTCCCGACTGGGGTTTTCGTCGAACAACTATTGGAGCCATCAGTCAAGAAGAAACTAGTGGACGAGTAGTTGGGGTCTGAACCTACCTCAGCAACAAGCGAAGTACTACTTATCACTCAAGACTGGCAGACTCCAATTTTCAAATTTCTCTTGGACAACGAACTCCCAAAAGATTGCAGTGAATCTGAGCAGATTAAACGTCGAAGCAAATGTTTTCTTGTAGTCAGAGAAGACCATTACCGTCGAACCGCCAGAGTCCTCATGTGCTGTGTCACATCCAAGGAGGGCAAGCAGATTCTGCAATCGATCCACTCGGGCATCTGTGGCAACCATGCTGCATCCAGGACGTTAGTCGGAAAGGCTTACAGGCAGGGTTTTTTCTGGCCGACTATGGTAACAGACGCTAAAGACATAGTTCACACATGCGAGGGATGCCAATTCTTTGCAAGGCAAACACAACTTCCAACTCAAGAACTTCAAACAATTCCAATCTCTTGGCCCTTTGCAGTTTGGGGGCTTGACATGGTCGGGCCATTCAAGAAAGCGCCAGGAGGGTTCACACACTTGTTCGTCGCAGTGGATAAATTCACAAAGTGGATTGAGGCAAAACCCGTTGCTACCATAACAGCGGCACGAACAAAGAACTTCATCATGAATATTTTATACCGATTTGGAGTTCCCAACCACATCATAACGGACAACGGCACTTAGTTCATTGGTGGCGTTTTTCAACATTTCTATGACGACTTCGGCATCAAGATCTGCTACGCTTTTGTGGCACACCCACAAAGTAATGGGCAGGTCGAGCATGCCAATGGCATGGTCTTACAAGGTATCAAGGTTAGGGTATTCGACCGATTACAACCATATGCAAGACGGTGGGTACAAGAACTCCCATCTGTTCTATGGTCTCTAAGAACCACGGTTAGTCAGGCAACTAGGCAATCCCCTTTCTTCCTAGTTTATGGTACTAAGGCTATGGCTGACTACGTGATCAGCAATAGGAGGAGGCACGCCAACTACGTGAACAATAGGAGGAAGAGGCATGATGCCTGCAAGACGAGCGCGACGCTCGTAACGACAACCTGTGCATGGCTGGGCGGACTGCTCAACAGGAGATCCTCCAAAACCAAGTCGGTGACCATAACGTCTTCGTGACCCCACAACAGAATGTCATGGCCACTGCCATATTACTCGACACCTTGCAGTTTGGGCTCGACCACCAGGCCACCCCGACCATCGCAAGGATGAAAGCAATGATCACCGCTGCGGCTTGCCAGTAGCAACAACAATCTGGAGACACACTCATACTGTCAAACAAGACAACTTCAGACACGGCGATCTCATCTGCCTCAGCACGGTGCCGTGCAGCTGGCTTCTAGTCAGCATCACTCAGAGTCTCGTCATACATCACTCGGCAATCAGAACAACGATCGAAGGCGGCACCATCATGATGACCACCGTGACAACCAGGATGCTCGAGGACAACTACGGTAGGATTTCTGCCAAGACATCAATGCCCGACGCTGAGAGTGCGAGGAAGACGAGCATCGCTGAATGGAAGATGAGCATGAGCTTTTCAACCTCCACCATGAGCGATTTCATCGCCGTAGTCAGAGTCGGAGCCCTCACCTAGATGAAGGAGTACCGGCATTCACCCACGGGATACAGCAGGTCGACTGGCCATCAGGCTTCAAGCTGACTGGAATTGAAAAGTATGATAGGAAGACCAACTGGGAATCCTGTCTCACAGTCTACACCTTGGCAATTCGTGCAGCCAAAGGCGATCTCAAGGCCATGGCTAACTACCTCCTGGTCGCCCTAGCCGACTCAGCGAGGACATGGGGGACAACTCCGTGAGCGCTTCATCGCAAATTTCCAAGGAATATACGAGAGGCCGTCTTCTAAGTACGATCTATATCAGTGCCACTAGAGGAAGAACGAGTCCCTCCGCGCTTTCATCAAGAGGTTCACTGAGAAAAGGAACTCAATTCCCAAGATTAAAGATGAGGTTGTCATCGCTGCCTTTCACAAGGGAGTCAAGGACACCCCGTTCATTGCTAAGTTCACTTGGAAGCCTCCAAGCTTAGTCAAAGCTCTATTCGACATGGCCAACAAATATACTGACTCGACCGACGCTGTTGCCGAGGCCTTGGACGACAAGAAGAAGCCCTAGCAGAAGGAGAGGAAGGACATAAACGATGCAGCCCTGACTAAATCCGGCAATCGCAAGCGCAAGTCGGACAATGTTGTGGTGGCCATTAAACGCAGCCGACCGCGACCCCCGAGAACGGACAAGTACCAGAAGGTTATGAACGGGCCATGCCCTTTCCACCCAAAGGGGAAGCATGCGGCTAAAAACTATTTCATGCTCAAGAAGTTTGCTTCCGAGAAAACATCGACGTTTGGCGACAACAAAGACAAGGATAAGCCAGACTCGGGCGCGGCCGGCGACTACCAAGATCCCTAGGCTGAGCTCAACCACATCTTTGGAGGCCCATCTGCATACGAGTCTAAGAGAAAGCAGAAGCTAATAGCTCGAGAAGTCAACTTGGTCTCGACAGATGCCCCAATACCTGCGTTGGTCAGAAACGGCAATCACCTTCGACCGCGTGTACAACCCCGACCAAGTCACACATCTAGGGCGTTATCCACTCATCCTAGACCCAGTCATCAGGAGTGTCAAGTTGAAGAAGGTTCTTATCGATAGAGGAAGTGCTATCAATATTTTATTCGCCAAGATGCTTGACGAGATGAAGATCCCTCGATCCGAGCTACGGCCAAGTACAGCTCCCTTCCACGGGATAATCCCCGGCCTCTCTTCCACTCCACTCGGACAGATCACTCTACCGGTTACTTTTGGCACGTGGGAGAATTTCTGCACCGAAAACATCTGCTTCGAGGTTGCCAACTTCGAGATCGTGTATCTCGCCATACTTGGATGGCCTGCACTTGCCAAATTCATGGCGGTGCCCCATTATCCATACATGGTGCTCAAGATGCTAGGACCAGAAGGAGTACTTTCCTTGCGCAGTTATGTCAAGCAAGCCTTCACTTGTGACAAGGAGAGCTGCAAGTTGGCCTAATCCCAAGAAGCAGCGGTCAGACGAAACAATATCCAGCTAGCTAAAACACATGCAAACGATGATGATCAAGTTCCAGCGACGAAAGTAGCCATGTCAGGAATTTCAGTGGATTCAGAGAAAAAAAGATACTCCTAAACCCTTCCAACCCCACTAAGACTGCGCTTGTCAGGACCGGACTCGACCCCAAACAGGAAGGCACGCTTGTCACTTGCCTCTAGGCGAACAAGGATATATTTGCTTGGAAACTTTCCGACATGCCTGGTGTACCAAGGGAGCTGATTGAGCAATCCCTAAACGTCAAGCCGGATGCCAAATCAGCCAAACAACGACTACGGTGCTTCACACAGGAAAAAAAAGATGCTATTCGGTAAGAGATAACCAAACCCCTTGCAATCGGGTTCATCAAAGAGATCTACCACCCAGATTGGCTGGCAAACCTAGTCTTGGTCCAGAAAAAGAATGGTAAATGACGCATGTGCGTCGATTACATTGACTTAAACAAGGCGTGCCCCAAGGATCCATTTGGTCTACCCAGTATAGATCAAGTGATTGATTCAATTGTGGGGTGCGAATTGCTCAGTTTTCTCGACTGTTACTCGGGATACCATCAAATCAGCCTAAAGGAGGAGGATTGCCTAAAGACTTCTTTTATGACACCATTTGGGGCATACTGCTATGTCACTATGCCGTTCGGGTTGAAAAGTGCTGGTGCAACGTATCAGCGTGCTATCCAGCGGTGTCTTCACACTTAACTCGGGCGCAATGTGAAGGCCTATGTTGATGACATGGTTATCAAGACCACAGTCAAGGAAGACCTCATCGCCTACTTGGAAGAAACTTTTCAAAGCCTTCAGAGATTCAAGATGAAGTTGAACCCGGAAAAATGTGTCTTCGTAGTACCTTTGGGAAAATTACTCGGCTTCATCGTATCACAACGAGGCATCAAAGCTAATCCAGAAAAAATCAATGCTATCATGAACATGGCACCCCCAACTAGCCAGAAGGATGTATAGAAGCTGACCGACTGTATGGTAGCACTCAGCCGATTCGTTTCTCGACTCAGCGAACAGGGTATGCCCTTTCTTAAACTATTGAAGAAAGTTCATAATTTTCAATGGACGCCAGAAGCCCGGCAAGCTTTCGAAGACTTTAAGAAGTTCCTCACGTCACCACCTGTGTTGGCATCACCAATGCCCCAGGAACCACTCGGCAACTACCCAGGTAGTCAGCACGGTGCTGGTCGTCGAGCGGGCAGAGCCATGCCATGTCCAAAAAGTTCAGAGGCCAGTTTACTTTGTCAGTGAAGTCCTAGGTGAATCCAAGAAGAGATATCCTCAAGTCCAAAAACTACTATATGTCTTGCTCATGACTATCCGAAAGTTGGTGCACTATTTTCAGTCGCATCAAGTTACAATCGTCACATCGTATCCACTCGGAGACGTCCCACACAATTGTGAGGCCACTAGAAAAATCGCTAAATGGGTGCTTGAGCTAATGACGTTTGACATTGCTTTTCTACCTCGGACACAACCTAGTCACAAGCACTCGCCAACTTCGTGGCCAAGTGGACAAAAGTTCAGTCGGCTCCATCAACAAACAAGCTAGAATACTGGACGATGTACTTCGACAGCTCTCTACGGATTGGCGGAGCAGGGGCTGGCGTCGTTCTGACGTCACCCACCGGGGAAAAGTTGAAATACGTCCTTCAGATACACTTTTCAACATCTCACAACATCGCCGAGTACGAAGCACTCATCCACGGGCTCCGCATCGACATATCACTAGGCATTCGCTGAGTGGTAGTACGCGGGGATTCTCAACTCGTGGTGAACCAGGTCCTGAAAGACTGGACGTGTATGGACGATAACATGGCGGCATACTATTAGGAGGTACAGAAGCTGGAAAACAAGTTTGATCGGCTGGAGATTACATACGTACTACGCCAATACAATGAAGCTATAGATGAGTTAGCCAACATGGGATCCAAACGAGAACTGGTCCTAACTGGAATTTTTGTCAAGCACTTATTGGAGCCGTCAGTCAAAATGAAGCCAGTATTCGAGTAGTCGGGGGCTAAACCTACCCCGGCACCAAATGAAGTACTAATCATCTCTTAGGATTGGACTCCAATCATCAGGTTCCTCCTGGAAGACGAGCTCCCAGAAGGTCACAGTGAAGCCGATCGGATCGAACATCGAAGCAAATGTTTCCTTGTAGTCGGAGAAGATCTCTGTCGTCGAAGCACATCCGGAGTCCTCATGCGCTGCGTCACACCCGAGGAGGGCAAGCAGATTCTACAATCCATCCACTCAGCATCTGTGGCAACCATGCTGCATCAAGGACGTTAGTCGGAAAGGCTTACAGACAAGGATTTTTCTGGCCGACTGCAGTTATAGACGCTAAGGACATAGTTCGAACATGCGAGGGATACCAGTTCTTTGCCCAGCAAACACATCTTCCAGCTCAAGAACTACAAACAATTCCAATCTCTTGGCCTTTCGCAATTTGGGGGCTTGACATGGTCGGGCCATTCAAAAAAGCGCCAGGAGGGTTCACACACTTGTTCATTGCAGTGGACTAATTCACAAAATGGATCGAGGCAAAACTTGTTGCTACCATAACAGCGGCAAGGGCAAAAGACTTCATCATGAGTATTGTATATCAATTTGGTGTTCCCAACCGCATTATAACGGACAACGGCACTCAATTCACTTGCGGCGTTTTTAAGATTTCTATGATGACTTTGGCATCAAGATCTGTTATACTTTTGTGGTGCACCGACGAAGCAATGGGCAGGTCAAGTGTGCCAATGGCATGGTCTTACAAGGTATCAAGACAAGGGTGTTCGACCGACCACAACCATATGCAGGGCACTGGTTGCAAGAGCTTCTATCCGTTCTCTAGTCTCTAAGAACCACGGTTAGCCGGGCAACAGGGCAATCCATTTTCTTCCTAGTCTATGGTGCTGAGGCTGTGTTACCAATCAAGTTGGAGTTCGGCTCATCGCGAGTTCGGGCCCACTCAGAAACAAAATCAACTAAAGACCAACTGGTCGAGTTAGATCAGTTGGAAGAAGCAAGGGACATCGCAACTATCCAGTCGGCAAGGTATCTTCAAGGCTTGCGTTGTTACCACAGTCGGAATGTTCATGGCCGTGCCTTTTCGGTGGGAGATCTCGTTTTGAGCAAAATCCAAACCACCAGAGACAGGCATAAATTATCTCCCTTGTGGGAGGAGCCGTTCATCATCATTGAGGTGACACATCCGGGTGCCTACCAACTAAAGATAGAAGACAGCACCCTAGTCAACAACTCATGGAACATAGGACAACTACGTCCTTTCTATACCTGAGTTTTGTACTCTTTCTATATATAAGTAAAGTTTTTTACTCTAACTCACTACGCAGCTTGTTTCAGCCGAGTAGTGAGTCGGGGGCTTCATGGTGATACATGTTCTCTGTTGTTTACAAAGTTCGATCTTGTTTTATCCAAGTCATGAAGTTTTATGACGATTACGCTAAGTTTTCCCGGGTGTAGTTTCATGAATTGAATGCTTTTTAAAGCCACTTATAACCCACACGGCATAAACTGTCTAGTCAGATAAAACAAATGATGGCAAACATAAAGCAAGTACTCGGCAACATACAAAAAACACCAAAAGCATTTACAATATTTACATATTGTTTCCGATGACACCGACTACATAAAAGTCTTTGTTTACATTGGCAGATCCTCAACAATAGCTTTAGCAGTGGCCCTGACCTGGCTAATTAGCTCCAATCCCTCCTCCGGGGTAGTGCCCTCAGCAAAGCCCTCCCTGATGGCCTCAATGTCTACCTAGGGGTAGAGTGACTTCGTCATGGCTAGGGCTTGTGCAATCCCCACGGCGACGCGCTCGGATGAATATTTCTTCAAGAGTGCAGGGGCTTCTTTGAGGCACTGCGCCACTTGGGAGATGGAGCTCAGCCCGGCTAGAGTTTGCTGCATAATATCTAGTAAAGTTTTCACAGAGTCAACTATGACGTTCCGTGAATCCTTTATGACCTTGATTTCTTCAACAAAAGCGCCGAATTGGATTTGAGAGTTAGCTTTGAAGGCTGCTCATACACAAGGCAGGCATCAGCAAACCTGAATATCTAGTTGGACTGAGTACCAGAGGAGATATGAAGCTTACTTGCGTACTTGGTGTCCACTTTGGGCTTCGTCTTTTTGAGCTCCTTTAGCTCTTTCATCAGGCATGCAATCTCCAAGGACTGATTGTTCAGATTTGTCTCAAGAGCTATAGCCAAACAGAGTCAAAGATTAGCAATACGGAAAGATTTGACTGGAGACACTCGGGCAAAAGGGAAACATACTTCTAATGCTCCCTGTTTGCGCCCAGTTCTCATCCCTGAGCTTGTTTACTGAGTTCTTGAGCCACTCCTCTCTCTCCTTGCTGGACTTCTCTTTATCGTCCTTGGCTATTTGGAGCTGTCGGAGCTGAGTGAGCTGAGGGGCAAGTTGGGATAGAACTTTGCCCATCTTTTCGAACCAATCGACCACTTGTTGAGAAGCATTGAAATATGGGCAACATAAGCAATAATGCCAGAAAATTCAGGAGAACTACAAATCCGTAAACACAATCAGATAAGTTATGTACCTGGATGCTCCTTGATGCAGCAACGGCGACCTACATGAAGTTGATTCTCTCCCTCTGGGTGGCTTGCTCATTGTGTTCAAAACTCTCTGCTTCCCCCTCTAGCGTGACCCAATTGTGGAGGCCATGGGCCCCGGGTACCTCATCACAAGCATATGGGCCACTCGGATAGAGGATGGGCTGAGACTTGTAATTAGAGATATAGTAGCACCCGGTAGACTTTGCCTTGTACAGAAAGGAATATACAGTCTTAGTCGGGTAAGATATATCTCTAAGAAGGAAATCCCTTGGCCGTATCCGGCTAGGACTCCTACCTTGTACCCCTGTCCCCCAGTATATAAGGGGAGGCAGGGTGCCCCCTGAGGCACGAGATCATTGATCGACACACATCCTCAAAGGAATACCACCACAACTGGACATAGGGTATTACCTCACATCGTGGGCTTGAACTAGTATAAAATCTCCCCGTGTTCCTTTGCAATCCACTGAGTTTCCCCTTGCCGAGTTGCCCTATAATCATATTGCCGGTGTAAAACATCAACAGTTAGGGTTCCAGGTAGGGGCTTCGGCGAGATCTACACCAGCAATCTCAATGGATCCTACTTCTGGAGTTGACGGAGACAAATTCTCCCCTGGAGACACAATAACCTTTGGAAGCCTCGACTTCATCGCCGACCAGATTGGCAATCTCACCTTGGCTGATGCAGATCCAATCCAACCAGCCAACTCCACGCCAGTCAGCCCACAAGACACTGCACCAACTATCATCAATCCAATGTAGCAATCTTCAACTTCGCCGAGCTTTGGGAGAACTCTCTCCTTCGGCTACTGACTCGCGCTAGGCCTTGAGCCAGCCCAGGTTGGGCTAAGAAGGGGAGAGATCGTCAATCTCCCACACAGATTCGGCGACGCCGTAGATCTACATCTTATGCGGCAGACCCGATCTCCTGCGATTCAGTTTGGACATGGCCAAGCACCGTTTCAGATTGGATCTAGGGAGGTCGGAGTCATTCTTACTCCGATGTACTACACGGATTCTGACTCCAAGTCGGATAACAGTTCGAACACTAGTTTGGACTCCAGTCTGGCAAGTTTTCTTCTGCTCCACAAGATCTTCATGGCTTCAACACCAACACCGGAGGTGCGCCGACTACAAGAGGAGCAGCAGGAGGAGGCATGCTAACTACGACAACAGGAGGAAGCCGACCGTGAGGCTCGCAATGACGAGCTACGCAAGGCTGGGCGAACCGCTTAGCAACAGATCCTTTAGACAAAAGTCGGTGACCACGACGTTTTCGTCACGCCACAACAGAACGTTGTGGCTGCCGCAACTGTGGGTGCCATGGGCCCCGGGTACCTCATGACAAGCATATGGGCCACTCGGATAGAGGATGGGCCTAGCCTTGTAATTAGAGATATAGCTAGATTCGGCAGACTTCGCCTTGTATAGGAAGGAATATACAGTCCTAGTCGGGTGCGTTATATCTCTAAGGGGAGATCTCCTAGTCGTAATCCGATGGGGACTCCTACCTTGTAACCCTGTCCCCCAGTATATAAGGGGAGGCAGGCGCCCCATGAGGGCAGAAGAGCACACATAAGCTCGCAGGTTGAGTTGGTTCACCAGAATCACCACCGCAAATCCTCAAAGGAATAACACCACAATTGGACGTAGGGTATTACCTCATATCGAGGGCCTGAACCAGTATAAAATCTCCCTGTGTTCCTTTGCAATCCACCGAGTTTACATCCGCCGAGTAGCCCCATATATTTATTGCCGGTGTAAAACATCGACAGTTGGCGCGCCAGGTAGGGGACCGGCGCGATCTACATCTACAAGCTCGATGGATCCAGCAACCAAAGTCGACGGCGGTGAACTCTCCCCCGGAGATACAATCGCATTCAGAAGCCTCGACGCCATCGCCGACCAGATCGGCAATCTCACCTTGGCCAACACGGACCCGATCCAACCGGCCGAGGAACCAGCCGACTCCGCGCCAGTCGGCCCACACGACGCTGCGGCAATCTTCGACGACATGCTGCGGCGATCTCCTATACGCCCGAGCCCAGGGACAACTCTTCCTTTCAGTGTTCGACTCGGACTCGGTTTCGAGCCGGCCGAGATCGGGCCGAGAAGGGAAGAGATCGTCAATTTCCCGTTCGGACTCGGCGACGCTGCGGATATCTACAACCTACGTCCGACGCGGCAAACCCGATCCCCTGGAGTTCGACTCGGATACGGCCCCGAGCCGCTCGAGATCGGATCTAGGGAGGTCGGAGTGGTAATCACCCCCATCAACTATTCCGACTACGACTCTCAGTCGGACTCCGACTCTCAGTCGGACTACGACTCTAAGTTGGACAGCAGCTCGGCAAGCTTCTCTCCGCCACGAGAAATCTTCATGGCATCCAAAGGCTCCACTCCTACTCAGGAATCACGCCGACTACACAAACAACAAGAGGAGGAGGCCTGCCGACTGCGAGAACAACAGGAGGAAGAAGCAAGACGCCCGCACGCCCGCAACGATGGCCTACGCAGGGCTAGGCGAACCGCTTAGCAAAAAACCCTCCAAACAAAAGTCGGCGACCACGACGTCTTCGTCACGCCACAACAGAACATCGTGGCCGCCGCAACCCTACTGGACACGGTCCAACTTGGGCCTGATCACCAGGCCACCCCGACGATCGCAAGGATAAAAGCCATGCTTACCGCTGCCGCATGTCAGCAGCACCAACAGTCGGGCAACACACTCATACTAACCAGTTGGTCAACTTCCCCAGCGGCAGTCTCATCCACCTCAAAGCGACATCGAGCGGCCGGCTCTAGTCGGCAGCACGCGGAGTCAAGCCAGACGTCACTCGGCAACCACAACAACCGGCAACGTCGAAGCGACCGTCGGAGCAACCAGGACCTCCGAGACCGACTGCGGCGCGACCTTCAGCAAGACATTAATGCTCGGCACCGCAAACGAGAAGAAGACGACCAACGCCAGCTGGAAGACGAGAACGAGCATTTCGGCCTCCACTACGGGCGGTTTCGCCGCCGTGGTCGGGGTCGGAGTCCTCATCAAGACGAAGGCATACCGGCCTTCACCCAGGAACTACGACAGGTCGACTGGCCAGTCGGCTTTAAGCCTACAGGCATCAACAAATATGATGGCAAGACCAATCCCGAGTCCTGGCTCACTGTCTACACTCTGGCGATCCGAGCAGCTGGAGGAAATCACAAAGTCATGGCTAACTACCTCCCAGTCGCTCTAGCCAACTCAGCGAGGACATGGCTAACAGGACTTCCCAAGCAATCAATCGGCTCCTGGGGAGAACTCCGGGAACGCTTCATCGCCAACTTCCAGGGAACGTACGAGAGGCCATCTTCCGAGCACGACTTATATCAGTTGCATCAAAGGAAGAACGAGTCTCTTCGTGACTTCATCAAGAGGTTCTCTGAGAAGAAAAATTCGATCCCAAACATCAAGGATGAGGTTGTCATCGCCACCTTTCGAAAAGGAGTCAAAGACCCCTCGTTCATCGACAAATTCACGTGGAAGCCTCCCAACTCTGTCAAGGCCCTATTCGACATGGAAAACAAGTACGCCGACTCGGCCCACGCTGTTGCCGAGGCCCTCGATGACAACAAGTCACCCTGACAGAAGAAGCGGGATGACACCGACGACGCGGTCCCGACTAAAGCTGGGAATCGCAAACGCAAGTCAGACGGCTCCATTGTGGCAGTCGGTCACAACGCCTTCGACCTTCAACAACTGAAGAGATTATCAGAACAACAAGTGACGATGCCGGGGGCTCACAAGCTCAAACACGAGGATGGCATCCCCACTCCCAAATACCGAACAGCTAAGTCGCTTTCTGATAAACATCTCCTCATCGGCCTTGCTAGTGCCACAGCCGCTTACACCTAATAGGTGTAAAGCTGCGCATTTACTTTTTCCGTTTTTGCTCTTAAATGATACAAAAGTACTCGAGTAGCATAAATCTCGATCCGTGAAACTCTGCTCCATGTAAGACGAACTCAAGTCACCAAACGCGTGCCTGGGAAAGAGCCATGAGCCAACTCCTGACGCTAGGGGCTATGACTAGTCGGGCAGAGTGCTTAAACATAAGGGAACTACTCGAGAAATTAATATCAAAAAGAGGAAGAACACGTATTTACATACATTGTAAAATACATTTTTATTTGGGTGATATTTCCATCATCAGATGCTACTCATCCGGATATTTTATAATTGCAGGCCGCAGCTCCGGATATGCGTGACAGGAACTCAGGCTGCGAGCCTATCTCCTACGCTCGGGGGCTGGACAAGTCTGCCAAATACATCGGGATGCTCCATGAGGCCGTACTTACCGAGTACTTGCGCCAGTCGGGACGTCATCTTCTCGGCTACGCTCCATGCGAGCTAATAACCGGCCTCCGGCGCCAGTCGGGCTGTTATACTCGGCTAAGTAGGGTACGCCCCATGAGGGTCGCTGTCACACCTGAGTTTAGCCACACAGAAACTTACCGGAGAAAATACCTAAGAAAAGGAATTTTAAAATGGCTAGAGAAATTAATTGATGTGTAAAATGCAAGATAATAAATTGTCTGGCCGGAATATTTTTCTGTATTCTCTGTGCCAAAATACATTAACTGATTTTTAGTGGAATTACAGAGCGCCGGAACTATTTTAATAAATCAAATACGCTTATCGGAATTAACATCGTCCTGGAAATCTTTTTCTTTCTTCCTTTCTTTTTTTTCTCCCTCGGGCCGCTGGCCCGCTCCTGTGCCGCTCGCGCCCTCGCTCCTCGCGCCCTCGCCCTCGTGCCCGCGCGCTCGCCCCTCGCCCGCGCCCGCGCCCGCACCCTGTGCCCGTGCCCTCTCCCTTGCCCGCGCCCCGCGCTCTTCGTGCTCGCGCCCGCGCCAACGCTCCTCCCGCTGACAGGCCGGGCCGCCTGTCAGCATCATCGTTCTCCTCCCGTCCGAATCGGCGGAGGGGAAACTCCCCGGGCAGACCGATCCCGCCGTCCTCCTCATCCTCCGCACTCGCACTCGTTCAAACGGTCGCGGACCGAGTCCGCCCACTCCCCCGAGTCTCCGGCGTCCACGTCCCTCTCTCCCGTGAACCACGCGCACGATGCCCACGCCGCCGTCCACTCTCCCGTGCACGATTGGAGCCGTTCACTGGCCTCGATCTCTCCCGCGACTGTTTATAAACCATCTCCACCCTCTCCTCCATCTTTCCCCAACACGCCGAGCTTATCCAGTGCCCAGAACCCCGTCGCCACCGCGCATCCGAGCTCCACCGTTTTTCGCTGCCTCCGGCCACCGCTCGCCGCCGTTCCGGACGCCGCCAGGCCACTCCGCCACCGCCTGCACCTCCGCCGCGCCGCGCCGCATCTCGGCCGCCACTCCGTGGAAGCCGAACTCGCCGGACCGCCTCGCCCGCGCGACGGTGAGTATCGGCCTTCCGCCTCCTTTCCGGCCGATGTTTCCTGCCGCGCCGTGTCTCCATTCTCACTCTAACTCCTCTCCCGTCCTCCTCATCCTCCAGGACACCTCGGCAGCCGCTCTCGCCCGTTCCCCGCCGTCGAAGCTCCGTCGCGACGTCGTCCCGAGGCCGCCGCCGCCTTTTCGTTGCCACTGTCATCTTCGCGCCGTCGCTCGCCGTCGCGAGCCGCCGGTGAGAACCCCCTCCGTTTTCCCGTTCATTTCCGCCCCTCCGTGTGGTCGTCGCCGCGCCGGGTGGTCGCCGTCGTCGACCATCGGGTCGCGTGCGCGCCGCCGCCTCCCGCTCGGGACGGCTGGCTTCGGCCGCCGCTCCCGGGGCCGTCCGTTCTGCGGGTGGCAGATCGGGGCCGCCCGCTCGCTCGCCCGCGTGGTGCGCCCGCTCTCGGCCGCGGTGGACTTGGTCCGCCGTGCGCCTGCCTCTCGCACGCCACTGGCTGGTGGAGCCCGCCGGTCGGCGCCGGCTTCCCAGTCTAGTGACGTCATTAATCGGTTAATGCGCATTAAATCACTGGTTAATTATATTCACTCTGAAAATAGCAGTAAACTTCAATAAATCATAACTATGTCATGCGAACTCTGATTAAGTCCATTCAAAATTTCATTAAATCCAGAAAAATGCCAAGAATCCATTAAAATACTTTCAGCCCATGTTTGTTGACCCCATGTACTGTTTTTAATTGTTTATGCACTGTTTGTTGTAGAATCCGACGCCGGTAATTCTCCTGCGTATTTCGAGATCGTAGCCGAATACCTTGAGCCGGAACAAGGCAAGTCGCACTGATACTTTGATCAATTCGTACCCATTTTTCATTAAATTGCTTTGTTTACGCAAATAAACTGCATTATTTCAATAATTCATGTGGATTGGTATTGCCTATACAATGTTAGTTTCAGCCTTAGTCTTGATAACTAAATCCTTGTCACCTGGGTAATAATATGAGTAGAATATGATCCCTAGGATGCTTAGCCATGCTTAGCAACATAGCTCACCTGGTATTAAATAATGTCTTTTTTTATATAATTCGACTCAATGTCGGAAAAATGGAACCATGGATAGGTTGTCGTTAAATTCCTAAAATTTTGACCTAAATGGTGGGCTGTGGGTGTATGGTTTGCTTGTCACACCCATGGCAATTAAGGACCGGTTCGCGGGAACCACTTGGCAACTTCCCGTACTTGCCACAAGCCAGCGTGGGCAACGGCTGGGCTTGAAGCGTTTCTTCTCCCTCTCCTAGGCACCGATGAAGAGGGTGGGCGTGATGGAGTTGGGTCGGCCCGGGTAGGGTTGATCGGCTGCCGGATTCACCGTGGCGCAAGGGGGGTAGCCTGGCCAATATGGCGTGCCCTGTCGGCAGGTGCAACCTCAGCGTGGGTGTGGATGGTTAGGGAGGGGTTGCCGTGAACGGTCCTGTCACAGCCTCGCACGGGACATCGTGGTGATGTACTGGCACACGGGAACGTGTGTGGGGGCTGTGTCTTGTGGGTACAGTTGTACACCTCTGATCAGAGTAAAACTATTCGAATAGCCGCGCCCGCGGTAATGGGCACATTGGCCAAGACTCACCGTGATTAGTCTCACCCTAGATAATTAATCTGGTTTTATCAAACTGGTGTTGTGGAAGGTGTGTGTCCGGTCGGCGTGGTTGAGCTGACCGGGGGTGACCGGTTAGCGTGGTGTAACGCTAGTCGGTGGAGACTGGTGAGTGTGGTTTAACTCTCATCAGTTTCGCCTGGTGGTCGTGGTGTAACTTCCATCAGCGCGGCCTGGTCAACGTGGTTTAGCGTTGGTCGGGAAAAGCTGGTCAGCGGGTTACGTTGTCCGGTGGTGACTGGTTAACGTGGTGTAGCGTTAATCAGTGGAGTCCGGGTAACGTGGTGTAACGGTACCCGGAGGTGTCTGGTGAACGTGGTGTAGCGTTCATCAGTGGAGACTGGTTGACGTGGTTTAGCGTCAATCAGTTGGGAATGGAATCGGCTGCTTGGCCAGATGTTCATAGACTCCGTTTTACCCTTTTTTTCCGCTGCACTTATGTAATTTACAGCTTACCCTGTTTGTAAGACACTCTGTATGGCAACTTGGTTTGTGTACCCTGGCTTTCCTGGGCAGGGATTTATTACACATTAATGTTCAGAATTTCGGTGCGAATTTCTGGGCGTTACAGTCGCCAGCCGAATCCTACGCTAATGCTAGGTTCGGGTACCTCATCCGGCTTTACCGAAGTCAGAGAAGACCTATGTCGTCAAAGCACATCCGGAGTTCCCATGCACCGCGTCACACCTGGGGAGAGCGAGCAGATTCTGCAATATACCTACTCAGGCGTCTGTGGCAACCAAGATGCATCCAGAGCGTAAGTCAGAAAGACTTGCAGACGAGGATTCCTCTGGCTGATTGCGGTTACCAACGCCGCCATACTCATCCTGACATGCGATGGATGCTACTTCTATAGAGCTATGCTGGGTAGGTTGGTCCAGGCCGGCTTCCTTGGTAATAGCCACCAAGACATGAGTTCCTACAGTAGCATGCTCCATGTGGGCCGCCCGCAGGCTGAGTTGAAATTATAGCGCTGGTGCTACCCACAAGAACCGATGAGGTAAACAGATATGCTTCATGAGAGCCTTATTGCTAAACATATATGTTTGGGTATCTGTCTTATCCACCAGGTCTCGAGGATACATCCTTACAAGGATCACAAGCTGGTCTTCATTAAAATTGGAGATGCAGGTATCTCTCTCGAGTACACCTAACCACGTAATGGATTTATTTTTCATACAGTGGTACTCGGCCTACATGCGTGGCCACCAGTTGCCATGAGCAGCATTATTCCCGCTGACATGACGCGGATGAGTCTAACTTTCGAGTAGTACACTACTCGGGAGAGACTATAAAATTCTCATTCCCGCTGACATGACGCGGATGAGTCTAACTTTCGAGTAGTACACTACTCGGGAGGGACTATAAAATTCTCATTCCCGCTGACATGACGCGGATGAGTCTAACCTTCGAGTAGTGCACTACTCGGGAAAGACTATAAACATTCTTCCAGCTGACGAGCTGAAGAGTCTAACTTCCGAATGGGACGCCACTCGGGAAAGACTATAAACACCTTTTCCAGCTGACATGAAGCTGACGAGTCTAATTTTCGAGTAGTATATTACTTGGGAAAGACTATAAATAATCATCCCGGCTGACATGATGCCGACGAGTCTGATTTTCGAGTAATATACTACTCGGGAAAGACTATAAACACCCCCTTTCCGGTTGACACGATACCGAAGAGTCTCATATACCAGTAGTATACTACTCGGGAAAGACTACAAGGTTAAAGATCTTTGACTTTATGTTTAATTGTCTTCACAATTAAGCACAAAGTCGGGGGCTACACCTAATAGGTGCGCCTATTCGGCGCACACTATTCCTACATCTACATCGAGCCCTTCATAGCCTCGCTGCCAGCTGACATGAAGCAGGACTCGGGAGAAGCAGCACTCAGACAAAGAGCACTCGGGAGCAATGCACTCGGGAAGACTTCACCGTGGAGGATGAGCACTTGGCATCAGCTGTGACTCAACTATGAAGGTCTCGGGGGCTACTGTGGGTGCCATGGGCCCCGGGTACCTCATGACAAGCATATGGGCCACTCGGATAGAGGATGGGCCTAGCCTTGTAATTAGAGATATAGCTAGATTCGGCAGACTTCGCCTTGTATAGGAAGGAATATACAGTCCTAGTCGGGTGCGTTATATCTCTAAGGGGAGATCTCCTAGTCGTAATCCGATGGGGACTCCTACCTTGTAACCCTGTCCCCCAGTATATAAGGGGAGGCAGGGCGCCCCATGAGGGCAGAAGAGCACACATAAGCTCGCAGGTTGAGTTGGTTCACCAGAATCACCACCGCAAATCCTCAAAGGAATAACACCACAACTGGACGTAGGGTATTACCTCATATCGAGGGCCTGAACCAGTATAAAATCTCCCTGTGTTCCTTTGCAATCCACCGAGTTTACATCCGCCGAGTAGCCCCATATATTTATTGCCGGTGTAAAACATCGACAGCAACTCTGTTGGACATGCTCTAGCTCGGGCTGATCACCAGGCCACTCCGACTATCGCCAAGATCAAGGCGATGATCACAGCTACTGCCTGTCAGCAGCAACAGCAGTTGGGCGACACAATTATACCGACCAACAGGTCGAGTTCTCCGGCAGCAGGCTCATCTACATCAGCACAGCGTCGAGCGGCCGGCTCAAGTCGGCCACACGAGGAATCGTGCCAAACGTCACTCGGTGACATCAACAACAATAATCAGCGGCATCACCAATACGATTGATGGCCCAACCAAGATCTCCGAGTTCGCCTACAACGCGACCTTCGATACGACATCAACACCCGGTGCCGCCAACATGAAGAAGAAGAGCGCCGCCGACCAGAGGACGAGAACGAGCGTTTCGGCCTTCATCACGAGCAGTTTAACTGCCGTGGTTGGAGCCGGAGCCCTCATGAAGATGAAGGCATTCCATCTTTCACCCACGAGCTATAGGATGTCGACTGGCTGTCGGGCTTCAAGCCTATGGGGATAGAGAAATACGACGGCAAAAGCAGCCCCGAGTCCTGGCTCACCGTATACACCCTGGCAATACGAGCTGCCGGCGGTGACCACAAAGCCATGGCTAACTACCTCCCAGTCGCACTAGCCGACTCGGTGAGGACATGGCTAACAGGGCTCCCGAGGCGGTCGATCGGTTCCTAGGGAGAACTCAGGGAGTGGTTCATCGCTAACTTTCAGGAAACCTACGAGAGGCCGTCTTCTAAGCACGATCTATATCAACTACACCAGAAGAAGAACGAGTCTCTACGTGAATTCATCAAGAGGTTCTCTGAGAAGCGCAACCAGATCCTAATGATCAGAGACGAGGCAGTCATCACCACCTTCCGCAAGGGAGTAAAGGACGCCCCGTTCATCACGAAGTTCACTCGGAAGCCACCATCCTCCGTCCGGGCTCCTTTCAACATGGTGAACAAATACGCCGACTCGGCTGAAGCAGTCGCAGAGGCCCTCGACAAGAAGAAGGAGTCCCGACAGAAAGAACAAAAGGCGAAAGCCGACAACGAGCCATCCCAAAACAAGTCCGGCAACCGCAAGCGGAAGTCGGACAACGAGGTGGCCAACATGGATCGCACTCGGTCACGGCCCCAACGGAATAACGACTACCAGAAGGTCATGAACGGGCCATGCCCCTTCCACCCCAAGGGCAAGCACGCGGCCAAAGACTGCTTCATGCTTAAGAAGATTGCTTTTGAGCAGGCTTCATCATCTGGCACTGAAAAGGACAAAGACAAGCCAGATCAGGGTCCGGCTGACGATTTTCAAGATCCACAAGCCGAGCTCAACCACATCTTTGTGGGGCTGTATGCGTATGAGTCCAAGCGCAAGTAGAAGCTAACAGCGCGAGACGTCAACTCAATCTCTACAGCAGACGCCCCCCAATACTTGCGCTGGTCAGAGACGTCCATCACGTTCACCTGCACAGATCACCCAGATTGGGTTTCACATCCGAGACGCTATCCACTCGTCCTGGACCCGGTCATGAAGAACATCAAGTTGAAGAAGGTTCTCATAGACAGAGGCAGCACACTCAATATTCTCTTCACCAAGACCCTGAATGAGATGAAAATCCCTCGTTCAGATCTATGGCCGAGTATGGCGTCCTTCCACGGGATAATTCCCGGCCTGTCTTCAACACCACTCGGCCAGATTACCTTACCAGTAACCTTCAGCACACAGGATAACTTTCGCATAGAAAACATCTGCTGCAAGGTCGCCGACTTTGAGACTGCGTACCATGCGATACTCGGACGACTGGCGCTCGCCAAATTCATGGCGGTACCGCACTATACATACATGGTGCTCAAGATGCCAGGGCCAGCAGGAATCCTCTCCCTCCACAGCGATGTCAAGCAAGCCTTCACCTACAACAAGGAGAGTTGCGAATTGGCTCAATCACAAGAGGTGGCAGTCGGGCACAACAGCATTCGGCAAGCCGTCACAACCGAAGTTGAGGAAGACCTAGTTCTGGCCAAAAAAGCAATGAAGTTGGGTATATCAGCGGACTCTAACACGAAGAAGATCCCCCTAGACCCTTCCGACCCCTCCAAGACTGCTCTAGTCGGGACCAAACACGACCCCAAATAGGAAGACGCACTCGTCACCTTCCTCCAAGATAACAAGGATATCTTCGCGTGGAAACCGTCCGACATGCCGGGGGTACCAAGGGAGGTGATCGAGCACGCACTCAACGTGAAGACAGACACCAAGCCAGTCAAGCAACAGCTACGGTGCTTCGCTCAGGACCGAAAGGATGCTATTCGGGAGGAGATAACCAAGCTCCTCACAGCCGGGTTCATCAAAGAGGTCTATCACCCGGATTGGCTGGCAAACCCAGTCTTGGTCCAGAAGAAAAATGGTAAATGGCGCATGTGCGTCGACTACACCGATCTCAATAAAGCGTGCCCCAAGGACCCATTCGGTTTACCAAGGATAGACCAGGTGGTGGATTCAACTGCAGGGTGCGAACTTCTCAGCTTTCTCGACTGTTACTCGGGATACCATCAAATCAACTTGAAGGAGGAGGACTGCCTCAAGATGTCTTTTATCACGCCGTTTGGAGCGTACTGCTACATCACTATGCCGTTCGGTTTGAAAAACGCTGGAGCAATGTATCAACGTGCAATTCAGCGATGTTTACACACTCAGATCGGGTGCAACGTGGAGGCCTACATCGACGACGTGGTGATCAAGACCAAGTCGAAAGAAGACCTCATCGCTGACCTGGAAGAAACCTTCCAAAATCTTCGAAGATTCAAGATGAAGTTGAACCCGAAAAAGTGCGCCTTCGGTGTGCCATCTGGCAAGCAACTCGGCTTCATCGTCTCGCATCGCGGCATCGAGGCCAACCCAGAGAAAGTCAATGCAATCATGAATATGGCACCCCCGACTAACCAGAAGGACGTCTAGAAGCTGACAGGCTGCATGGCGGCACTCAGCCGGTTTATTTCCCGACTGGGCGAACGGGGCATGCCCTTTTTCAAGCTACTGAAGAAAACAGACAATTTCCAATGGACTCTCGAAGCCTAGCAAGCCTTCGAAGACTTCAAGCAATTCCTCACATCACCCCCCGTGTTGGCGTCACCAATGCCCCAAGAACCGCTAATGCTATATCTTGCAACAACTACTCAGGTAGTCAGCACGGTGCTAGTGGTCAAGCGATCCAAACAGGGTCACATCCAAAAAGTCCAACGGCCAGTCTACTTTGTCAGCGAGGTGCTTGCTGACTTGAAGATGAGATATCCGCAAGTCCAAAAGCTGCTCTATGGCCTACTCATCACTGTCCGGAAGTTGGTGCACTACTTCCAAGCACATCAAGTCACGATGGTCACATCGTTTTCACTCGGGGACGTCCTGCATAACCGCTAGGCCACCGGCCGAATCGCTAAATGGGCACTCGAGTTGATGGCGTTCGACATCACCTTTCAGCCGCGGACAGCAATAAAATCACAAGCTCTAGCCGACTTCGTGGCCAAGTGGACAGAAGTTCAAATGCCTACATCAACAGTGAAGCTAGAGTACTAGACAATGCAATTTGACAGTTCTCTACGGATCGGCGGCACCGGGGCTAGCGTCGTACTGACGTCCCCCACCGGCGAAAAACTCAAGTACGTCCTACAAATCCACTTCCCGGCTTCCCACAACGTCGCCGAGTACGAGGCACTCATCCACGGGCTCCGCATCGCTATATCACTCGGCATCCGTCGACTGGTGGTGCGTGGAGATTTTCAACTCGTGGTAAACCAAGTCATGAAGGACTAGACATCTCTTGACGATACCATGGCGGCATACTATCAGGAGGTCCGCAAGATGGAGAACAAGTTCGACGGGCTGGAGATAACACATGTCCTACGACAATACAATGACGCTGCAGACGAGCTGGCAAACATGGGATCCAAGTGAGAGGCGGTCCCGACAGGGATCTTTGTTGAGCAACTCATGGAGCTGTCAGTCAAGAAGAAACCAGCGCCAGAGCAGTCGGGAGGCGAACCTACCCCGAAAACAGACGAGGTGCTGCACATATGTCAAGGGACTCCTGTTCTCAAATTCCTCCTAGATGATGAACTCCTAGAAGATCGCAGTGAAGCTAAACGAATTAAATGTCGAAGCAAGAGTTTCTTAGTCATCGGAGAAGACCTGTACTGAAGAAGTGCATCCGGTGTCCTCATGCGCTACATCACCACTGAGGAGGGCAAGCAGATCCTGCAGTCGATCCACTCGGGCGTATGTGGCAACCATTCTGCATCCAGGACGTTAGTCGGAAAGGCTTACCGGCAGGGATTTTTCTGGCCAATAGCAGTAACAGATGCCAAAGACATTGTTCGCACATGCGAGGGTTGCTAGTTCTATGCAAGACAAACTAATCTCCCAGCCTAGGAACTCCAAACAATCCCAATCTCTTGGCCCTTTGCAGTATGGGGGCTTAACATGGTCGGGCCTTTCAAGAAAGCGCTAGGAGGGTTCACACACTTGTTCATCACAATGGATAAATTCACCAAGTGGATTGAGGCTAAACCCGTTGCAACCATAACAGCGGCACGAGCAAAGGACTTCATCATGAGTATACTCTGCCGATTCGGGGTCCCCAACCGCATTATCACTGACAACGGTACTCAGTTCTCGGGTGGCGTGTTTCAAGATTTCTGTGATGACTTCGACATCAAGATCTGCTATGCGTATGTGGCACACCTGTGGAGCAATGGGCAGGTTGAATGATCCGATGGTATGGTCTTACAAGGTATCAAGACCAGGATATTCGACCGACTACAACCATACGCGGGCCGGTGGGTACAAGAACTCCCATCTGCTCTCTGGTCTCTAAGAACCACGGTTAGTCGGGCAACAGGGCAATCCCCTTTCTTTCTGGTCTATGGTGCCGAGGATATGCTACCAACCAAGTTAGAGTTCGGCTCTCCGCGAGTCCGGGCTTACTCAGAAGACATTTCCAACAATACCCGATTGGTCAAACTAGATCAGTTGGAAGAAGCGAGGGATATCACAACAATCCAGTTGGCAAGGTATCTTCAAGGCCTGCGTCGTTATCACAATCGTAATGTCCATGGCCGCGCCTTTTTGGTCTGAGATCTCGTCCTGAGAAAAATCCAAACCACCAAAGACAGGCATAAACTATCCCCAATCTGGGAAGGGCCGTTCATTATCGCTGAGGTTACTCGGCCAGGCACCTACCGACTGAAGACCGAAGACGGTGCCCTCATCAGCAACTCATGGAACATAGAACAGCTACGTCCTTTCTATACCTGAGTTTTATATTTTTTCCCATGTGTACAGTTCCTCTCTGACTCACTATGCCACTTGTTTCAACCGAGTAGTGAGTTGGGGGCTGCATGTATCTTATGTGCTCTGTCAATAATATACGAGCCTATTTTACTTAAATTATGAAGCTTCACTACGACTTTGTTATGTTTGCCCGAGTACAGCTTTCTGTGGTGAACGATTTTATTAAGTTCCCATAGACTAACTCAATGCAGACCATATAATCGAGTAAAGCTAATGACAACTGAGTAATGGTTTAAAGCTTGGCGGCATTGCACATATATTTACACATGTCTTTATAAAAGAACACAATACACTGACTGCATGATGTACTATTTTTACAAACCCAGGTCTTGGGTGATAATCTCTACAGTCAGCCTCGCCTTGGCTATCAACTCCAACACCTCCTCAGGAGTTGTCTCCTCGGCAAACCCCTCCCCCGATGGCTTCAACATCTGCCCTTGGGTAGATGGACTTGGTCATAGCCAGGGTTCGGGCCACACCGGTAATAACATGCTCATCCGAGTACCTCTTTAGGGCACTTGGTGCATCCTCAAGGCGCGACTCCACTTGGGCAATTGAGCTACAGCTGGTTCCCACGGGGCGAGGATCCATGATGTCAAGGAGCTCTCTTACGGATCCGAGGAGGGCCTCCCGTGACTCCTTCACGACCTTTCTCTCCTCTGCGTAAGCCTGAAATTGGGCTTGGGAATTGGCTCTAGCAACCTCCCGGGTTCACCAACAAGTAAACTTGTTAGGTAAAGCTACAGATGGGGTAATTAATGGATTGGTTCAGATCAGTGTCAAAAGGGAGACTTACTGTCGTAGTCGGCCTCCCACCTGGCTATGGTCCTCTCCAGTTCAACCTTTTCCTTCTCGAGCTTGGTATTGGCCTCTTTCAACTCGGCCGTCTCTTGCTCAAGCTCGGTTCTAGCCTTTGTCAGGTCGGCCTTGTCCTTTTCAAGCTCGGCCCTGGCTTTCTTGGCCTCCTTTAGCTGGATTTCTCCCTCTGTTCAGGTCTTTAACTCGGCTTCGAGGGCTACACGACAGATTAATCAAGAACTTGACATTGCAGTCAAGACACAACTAGGCAGTCGGGAACAACACAGCTGGAGAAATATACTAAGGATCTGGTCAGAAAGATACATCCTGGAGGCTTACCTCTTATCTTCTTGGCTTGGTCCCAATTTTCAGCCCTGAGCTGAGTAACGGCGTCCCTTAGCCAAGACTCCCTCTCCTGGCTACGCCCTTCTACTTCGGCCTTCAAGGCCCGGAGCTGGTCCAACTCTTGGAGCTGGGGGGCTACCCGGATCAAGACTTCGCTCATCTTCTCCGAGTGATCAACAAGTTTCTACTTGGGGAAAAACAGAGCAAAACAGAGTCAGTCGTCAGATCACTCATATGAGTAAGATAACCAAGACTACAATACGATGAAGGTCATACCCGGATCCCCTGGGACGCGGCGAGTGTAGCATGCTGCAATCTTTTGCGCTCCCTTTCTGCCGCAACCTCGTCATGCTTATAACTCCTTGCGGTTCCGTCGGGCGCCGTCCAATTGAATGTCCGCAGGAACTTGCGCGGAGGAGCTTCGAGCCTGGGGAGGTCCGGTGTATCCAAAGGAGGAGAAAGCGACGACGATGATGATGACGACCAGGATGGCGACAGACTCCTGGCCCCCAACTCGGTGTCCTCCAGGGCCTCGGGAGTTGGCTCAGGAGCTGCAACTGCGGCTTCAACAATAGGCGCTGGCTCAGGAGCTGCCGCGACGGCTTCGACGACAGGCGCTGGCTTAGGGGCTGGGGCAGCGGCTCCACCAACCATCCCTTGATCGACCGGTGTTGGCGGCCCTGCAGTCAGGGCCGTCTCAGTTCCTGCAACTAGGACCGCCGCCGGCTCAGCAGGTGTGCTCGCTGGCGCCAACTCGGCTGGGGCAGGATCGACAGCGGGGGTGGCTGGCGTGGTCTCCTTGAGATCAATGTTGGCCCGCCTCCTGCACAATGAATCCAATATCAAGACGTCACAATCATAAACATGATTTTCAGAAGACCCAGAACGACCTACCTCTTGGAGAACTTGAGCTTCTGTCCAGGAGATCCAGAAGGCGGCACTGGAGGGCTGCTGGCTATCGGGCCGGAGGGCGCAGCAGTCGACGGTGGCATTTTAGTCCTGGTCGGCCCCGTTCGCGGTGTGGCCGGCTGGGGTGCTCGGGTACTCGGCGGCGCTATGGTCGACCTCGTACTCGGCGGCACTCTGGTTGGGCTCAACGACGTGGAGCTCGGCTGCACGGGTCCCGGTCTGTGACTCAATGGCCTAGGTGCTGTGCCGGTGGTGTCCTTTATCTTCAGACTCCCAACAGCGGTGCTCGGCTTCACAACCTTCTCCTTGCCCTGATCTACAATGGGTTTCTTCCCCGCTCTCTTGGAGTTGGGCTGGGTGGCAGAAGGACTTCTCGGCCTCTTCTTCGATTTTGTGGCCAACAACGGACTGGAGTCATCATCAAACTCCTTGCACCACTGCAAACGATTCAACAATATACATCACACAATGCTGGGCAATTACGGATACATGTCTACAAGCATTCATCACAGAAGAAAAGCAGAGGTTACCTCGGGACGAGGCTGGTTCCGGTTATAAGCTGCGATGCAGTACTCTGCATCCTCAGTTTCGATCACCCCATTGGAGAAATAAGTGAACAAGGTTTCGGTCACTTCTTGCTGGCTAGCCACCTCTCGGCTTTCTCGGTCGGGGTCATTTTTCCCTTGATAATCCTAGCAGAACTCGCTCCTCAACTTCAGTGGCTGGATGCGTCGGGTTAGGAAACGCTTGGCCACCCAGGGGCTGGTCAGGCCGGCTTCCTTAAACTTCTCCAATTTGGCCAACAACTGATGCACCTGGTGTTAACGCCAAAATTTGGTAAGGCCCTATGTCAGATTCGGTCAAAGGGGAAATTGCAGTCAACTGGCGGAAATTGATCCAGAAGAGACCGATTCCGGTAGGGAGCCGTGAGACCGCTGTTTGGAAGTTATTTACTGTACCCATTAATTAGGCAAGTGTTTATCTTTAGGAATCCTGACCTCGTGTCCGGTCAGGCCTTGTTAAAGTTTTCTGTTATAATTAGGAAATCATGTACCGTGACCAATAAGGACTCGTGTAACTCGGGGTATAAATACGTACGCCCGGGGACCTTGTAAATTATCACTCGATCAATACAATTTCGGCGCATCGCCACCCTTCCGATGGGATCTTGCTTCTCGAGCCGGGCTGCATCGGTTAGGTCCGAACTCCTGCGAGAGGGTAAGTCTCGTCACCCCGGCTACCTATCTGCTAGGACTTCCTCGGTTAGGGTCCGATATTCTAGTCGGTTTATGGTGTGGCTTACCACGATTATTATTTTATCTATGGCTGCATCAGTTCAGTTTGATCTCATAGATTGATTAGGTATATCATATCATGCGGCATAGATCGTATCGCTTACTGAGCGGTTTATCATCAGTTTGTGTTGCATCGGTTAAGTCCGACCTACTAAACTGCTAGCGATAAACGTCCTCCTAGGTCGATACTTATGTGCAAGCATCTTATCGGGGGTGCATAGCCGGTAATTATCATGTTTTAGCATCACGATCGCATCAGGTCTATCGGCCTATCGAGATTTCGTTATCATTATCAGTCTGTGCTGCAATGGTTGGCTCCGATCTACTAGACTGAATAATAACATTATTCTTAATAAGCCGATGGGTTTTATGTGATGTTGTTATCGGAGTGCTTAGCCGATAAGTTATCCCTTATTAAATATAGCCGATTATGCTGCTTTGTTATACATTCTTGCCTGCATTACTGTTACGATCGGCTAAGGGCTAGCCGATTGGTTTATTCTGTCGATCCGAGTGCGAACACAAGCAGGTTCCCGGGCACGACCTCAGCCAAGTTCCCGGCACGGACCTCAGGTGAGGACCCGGGCACGAGCATAGGTAAGAACTCGGGCACGGATACAGACAGCGGATGAAGATCCCGGGCGCCGATGTGAGCAAGGACCCGGGCACGGGCGCGGGCAGTATCTTCGCAGTGATACCAGTAACTTTAAACTATGATCTGCTGGAGTTCCTTTAGTTTATTTTACTCATGCATTCTGCTTGTTTATTTTACCAAGTTTATAGCCAGTTTTTGAGCATCCCTTCGATGATTGGCTAGCGCAATACTTGTTTATTATTATTGCTCTTGCCGTCATCGGCTTTTAGCCGATGTATAAGTGCTACAGTGCGTATCGGCTATCGGCCGATGAGATGAGTCCAAGCCGGCTTCCAGCCGATTGGCTCACGAATTTGACATCTTTTCTCCTTGTCAATTGCAGGGTCAAATTGACTGGCACGCCTACGAACCTCAAGATTTTAGGACCTGCACTGGAGTAAAGCAAATCTCCCAGGCCTTCGCGTGTCTCCCAGACGCCGGACGGCCCTCGGGGGTTTCGGGTCAACACCTGGCCATCTCTTCGAAGGTGGATCGATGACCAATTGGGTGAGATCGTCGGGGGCTTTCTGTGAATGCAGGCAGGGAGGGTGTCAATCAGAACAGTAAAAACCACTCCTTATGCCAACCTTTCAAGGAGGACTTCAAAGGAAGACTGATATATATTTTCTTCATCTCACTTCTCAACTGAAGGCCAGCCCCCCCAATCACCTGAACCTTATTTTTGGAGGGTTGGGGCTTGATGTGGAATAAGTTCCTAAAGAAATTGAAGTGGGGTTCTACACCCAAGTAGCACTCACAAAGAGTCACGAAGATAGAGATTTCCAGGATCAAGTTGGGATTCAGATTCACCAACTCCAATCCGTAAAAGTTAAGAAGACGGCGGAGGAACTCGGAAGAGGGAAGAAACAAACCCCGATCGAAGAAAGAGGCAAAAACAATAGTTTCACCGGATTGGGGATTTGGAACCGACTCACCCTCAGCCGGGCGCCAGCGGATGATGTCATAGCTTTGCAGCCACAGCGACTTCTCCAACCTTTCCAGCTTCGACGGCTACAATCCAAGGTCGGCCACCCTCGTCCGACGCCCCAACGAAATCTGGAACCTTTGGCATGGCTGGGGGGATAGGAGATTTGGGGGAAATATGGCCGGGGGCTTGGAATGGACAAATGGATGCGGAATCGCTTGAGCTTCGGTGGGGAGGAGCAAGCAATGGCAAACCCTAGCAGAGCGGGAGGCGAAATTTCGGCGCGGAGCTGGGAAGATGAAACGATCGGTCGCTTAAGGAAGATAGAGGAATCTTTTCTCTCTCCCTCAGCCTTTATAGAGCCTGTGTCGACTTATGGGCTTGGGCTTCTACAGTCGGCACTGGGCAACCAAAGATATGAGTTTCTACAGTAGCACGCTCAATATGGGCCGTTCGCTGGCTGCGTTAGACTCGCAGTACAGGTGCTACCAACAGGAACCGATGAGGTAAACATATATGCTTCATGAAGGCCTAATTGCTAAACACATGTATTTGGGTATCTGTTTTATCCACCAAGTATTGAGGATATATCCTTATAAGGATCACAAGCTGGACTTCACCAACATTGGGGATGCAGGTATCTCTCAAGTACACCTGACTACGCAATGGATTTATTTTCATAAAGTGGTACTCGGCCTACATGCTTGGCCAACAGTTGCGATGAGCAACATTATTCCAGCTGATATGACGCTGAAGAGTCTAACTTCCGAGTAGTGCACTACTCGGGAGAGACTATAAATATCTTTTCCAGCTGACATGATGCTGAGGAGTCTAACTCCCGAGTGGGACGCCACCCGGGAAAGACTATAAACCCCTTTTTTCCAGCTGACATGAAGCTAAAGAGTCCCATATATGAGTGGCATGCTACTCGCCAAGACTATAAATCATATTCCGGTTGACATGATACCGAAGAGTCTCATATACCAGTAGTAATCTACTTGGGAAAGATTACAAGGTTAAAGATCTTTGACTTTATGTTTAATTGTCTTCACAATTAAGCACAAAGTCAGGGGCTACACCTAATAGGTGCGCCTATTCGGCGCACACTATTCATACATCAATATGAAGCCCTTCATAGCCTCGCTGCCAGCTGACATGAAGCAGGAGTCGGGAAGAAGAAGCACTCAGACAAAGAGTACTCGGGAGCAATGCACTCGGGCAATCTTCACCGTGGAGGATGAGCACTCGGCATCAGCTATGACTCAACTATGAAGGTCTCAGGGGCTACTATGGAGGCCATGGGCTCCGGGTACCTCATCACAAGCATATGGGCCACTCGGATAGAGGATGGGCCGAGACTTGTAATTAGAGATATAGTAGCACCCGGTAGACTTTGCCTTGTACAGAAAGGTATATACAGTCTTAGTTGGGTAAGATATATCTCTAAGAAGGAAATCCCTTGGCCGTATTCGGCTGGGACTCCTACCTTTTACCCCTGTCCCCCAGTATATAAGGGGAGGTAGGGCACCCCCTGAGGGCACGAGATCATTAATCGACACAAATCCTCAAAGGAATACCACCACAACTAGATGTAGGGTATTACCTCACCTCAAGGGCCTGAACCAGTATAAAATCTCCCTATGTTCCTTTGCAATCCACTGCGTTTCCCCTCGACAAGTTGCCCTATAATCATATTGCCTGTGTAAAACATTGACACCAATGAAATGTCTGGGGAAAATTAGGCGGAGGAGCTTCAAGCATGGGGAGATCATCGTCATCGGAAGATTGAGAAAGTGGAGGAGAAGGAGTCCTGGGCCTTGGATCGATCGGTGGTGTGGGGTCCTGAACAAGCTTAGGGTTTGCAGCTTCGGTCAAGGCATCCTGACTAGGTGAGGCCTGTGGTCAAGCCAAGAGGGTCGTCTCAACCTCAGGGGTGGGGCAACACTTGGCTCGACTTGTGGTGCGGTTGCCTTGGTTTCAGTCAGGACCAGAACCGCTGCGGGGCTCCCTCGGCGTCTAGGGTCTCGACAACTACGTTGATAAAATATCCATGCAAGGTGTCAGTAACGACATCCTTGTTGACAAAATTAGTGCATTCCCGTGTCAGATCATTTTTCCCTTGGTAATCATAGTTGAGGTGAATCCTGGCCTTCAGGGGATGCATTCAGCAGGTTTCGAAATGTCCTGGCCACCCAAGGACAAGTCAGCCCAGTGCTCTTCAGCGTGTCGATTTTCTCCAACAGCTGGTACACCTGGACCATCTCAGCTTGTGATGGTATAGCCGTCCAGCTCTCCAGAACAGAACAAGGATTTCCAGAGAAAGGGGGGAAGGTATCACACCCCGAGTTTTCCCCCTTAAATATAGCCACACAAAATATACCTAAGGAAATGTCCCAAGAAAATTAATTTAAATTGGCCAAATGAATTAATTAAATGTGAAAAATGCAAAGTAATAAATTATCCTGGTTGGGGGTATTTTGCTTTATTCTCCTAGCCAAAATACACTAACAGGATTTTTACTGGAATCTTAAGAGCATTGGGAGTATTTTTAATAAATCAAAAACTTTTATCGGGATTAAAAGAGCACTGGAAATCCTTTTCCTTTTCTTTTCTTTCTCTTTTTCCTTTTTCTTTTCTTTTCCCTCCCACTGGGCCGCCGACCTAGTACTGTGCCGGCTTGCTTGCGTGGCCTGCACACCGCACGTCACTCACCCCCTCTCACCATCAGCCGGGCCCTACCTGTCAGTCATTCTCCCCACGTCGCTCCCCTCACCCCTTCTCACTGACATGTGGGACCAGGGCCCCACAAGTCAGCTTTGTGCTCAACCTCCAGCCGACTCGGCCAGAGGGGATCGAGCTACCTCGTCCGTTGGATTACGCCGTTCCCGCTCCCACGCGCCTCAGCCCTTGATTCAAACGCCGTGGACCAAGTCCCTGCCCGTTTCCCCACCTTCTCCGCCCCTCTCGCCCACGACCATGGTTGAATTGCGCCCACTAGCTGGCATGGCCACCACCCTCAATCCCGTGAAAGTCGGCCACGAACTTCCCCAGCCGAGTATATATAGACCCTCCTCGTGCTTCGCTCTCATTTTTCCCTCAGTTGCCCACATCTGCCGAGTACCCAAACCACCTCCGCACCGAGCTCCCGAATCGCCGCCACACCCCGCCGACTCCAGTTGCATGCCGCTGTCACTATAGAAGTCACCGGCTACCGCGCTCGTGCTCGGTAGCTTCACCGCACCCGGCTGCGTCCTATTCCGCAGTCAGCCATCTCGGATTCCCTCCAGAACTCCATTCTCTCCGTCACTCCCTTTCGGTGAGCCTCTCCGTCGGCAATCAGCCACGGATTTCCGTCGACCCACTCAGTCTTTCTTTCTCCTAACACATTCAACATCTTCCCCAGGTCCTCCCGTATCTCATCCGTGCCCCGTCGCTCCTCTGCACCACTGGAACCCAGTCGGCGTCGCCATCCTGAACCTCGGCCGCCGCCAACTCCCTCTGTTTGCCGTCGTTCGCCGCACACTGGTCGCCACGAGCCCTCGGTGAGCACTCGGCCACAATCCTCATCTCCTTTGCCGCTTGCCGCTGCTCTCCGCCACACCAGATGGTCACTGGTGGTGACCATTAGGCCACGTGCGCCATCACCACACTACGCGCGTCGACAGAGCTCGTTCCCAACTAGGTCTAAGTCGTCTGATCTATCTCGGCAGATCGGGGTCGCTTGTCTACCTATGTCCGCGGTCGCCGCACGTGCGTGGACTGCGTCCACCGTGCGCCGTCCTCTTTTACGCCACTGACCCGTGGGTCCCACCTGTCGACGCCAGCTCCCCGTGGTCCACTGACGCATTAACTTCTTAATTGCACATATATCAGTTAATAATTGATTTTGTATAGGAAATCACAGTGAAACTTCTAAAATTCATAACTAATTCATTTGAGTTCTGATTAATTCTATTCAAATTTCATTAAATCTAGAAAAATACCAAGAATCCATTAAAAATACTTTCAGCCCCTGTTTCCTTGTCCACTTGTACTGTTTTTGATTGTTTGTGCGTTGTATGCTATAGAATCCAATGCTGTTGATTATCCCATGTACTACGAGGTCGTAGCCCAGTACGTCAAGCCAGAGCAAGGCAAGTCACTGTAATCTTGATCATTTTGTACCTACTTCTACTAAAATGTTTTGTTTATTCAAATAAACATGCATGTTTTTATTATTATATGTGGTATGGATTATGACCCCTATATAGATAAGATTATGCCTTAGTTGTTGAACCTTGTTCCTTGTCACCTGGGTAACAACATGAGTAGAATGTTATTCTTAGGATGCTTAGCCATGCTTAGAAACTATTAGTTCACCTGGGAATTCAACATTATCATTTACATTCCTGTTTCGACTCTATGTCAGAAAATGACACTTTGGATATATTGATGTTGGATTACTAAAATTTGATCCAAATGGTGGGCTGTGGGTGCATGGTTTTGCAGGTCGCACCCATGGCAATTAAAGACCGGTTCACGGGAACCCCTTGGGCAAGTACTCGTACTTTCCACAAGCCAGCGTGGGCAACAGCTAGGCTTGTAGCGTCTCTTCTCCCTCTCCTAGGCACCGATGGTGAGGATGGGCGTGATGGAGTTGGGTCGGCCCAGGGTAGGGTTGATCGGCTTCTGGATCCATTGTGGCGCAAGGGGGGTAGCCTGGCCAATATGGGGTGTCCTGTTGGCAGGTGCAACCTCAGCATGGTGTGGATGGTTTGGGAGAGGTTGCATGAACAGTCCTGTCCCAGCCTCTTACGGGGTGTCATGGTGACACATCAGCACACGGGAACGTGTGTGGGACTGTGTCTTGTGGGTACAGTTGTACACCTCTGATTAGAGTTTAATCTATTCGAATAGCTGCGCCCGTGGTTATGGGCATGTTGGTCAAGACTCACCGTGATTAGTCCCACCCTCACTTAATCAACTTGATTTAATGGAACTAGTGTAGTTCAAGTGGTTTGTTGGGCCTTGTTAACGTGGTGTAGCGCTAATCAATGGAGGATTAATATTGTTCAATTAATCAACCTTTTTACTGTTTGCAACTGCTTTTACGCAAATAAACCTCTAGCCTATCTTTGTCTCCCGTGCATTGTGCATATTTGCGGGTGTGGTTTGTTGAGTACTATAGGTGGTACTCAGTCTTGCTCCTTTTTCCCCCTCTTAGTGGTGGAGTACGTGTCCGACGAGGATCAGCAAAAGGACTAGGCTGGCTCTACAGTCAAGATGCCTGTGGAATGGAAGCCTCCGCTTGGCAAGCTGTATATAGGCTTTGTTTATCTCTACCGCTGTATTTTTGTAAGACTATTTTATTCTGTTTGTAAGACGCACTCTGTATGGCAACTTTGTTTTGTGTACTCTGGATTTCCTGGATAGGGATTCAATACACATGAACATTCAAAATTTCGGTGGGAAATTCCGGGCGTGACATAAGGAGGGCTTAAGATTGGAGCAATAAAACCACTCCCGATGCCACCCTTTTAGAGAAGTCTTTAGAGGGACATGGAGATAGGCCTTTTTCATCTTATTACGAAGTTGAAGGCCTGCTCCCCCTATCACCTGAATCTTCAGCTTGGAGGGTTGAGGCTTGATGTGGAACAGAAAACAGAAAAGGTTGAAATGGGGATCAATCCCCAGGAAGGCCTCACAGAGGGTGACAAAGATTGAAATATGAAGAATGGAGTTGGGGTTGAGATGGTAAAGCTCAATCTGGTAATACCCGAGGAGCTTGCGAAGGAAATCGGAAGAAGAAGGGCGAGACCGCGGTCAAAGAAAGAGGCAAAAACTACAGTCTCATGAGAACCTGAGGAGCAGATTGACTCACTGGTGGCGGGGCACCAGTTGATGATCTCCTTTGGTTGAAGATTCTTCTTCCTCTCCAGGAGTGTCAGCATTGTTGCGCAGCAATCCAACGTTGGCCAAACTCCGGACAGCATGGCTGGGATGTTGAATGGCGCCTTCGGCATTGCTAGGGGTGAAGAGCTAGGCGAGGAAGCTTCTTGACGATGGGAATCGATGCTGGGAAGGAGTTTCTCATGGATTTTCGGAGGGGAGCTCAAGCTACAGGAAACCCTAGCAGTGGCAGAGAGCACAAAGTTTGGCGCGGGCGTGCGGGAGCTGAAACAATTTGGCGAATTGGGGGAGAAAGGGGAATCTTTTCTCTCTCCCGTCGTTTTATAGGCCTGCGCTGAGTTAGCAGGCTTGGTGCGCCGAGTTAGTGGGCTTGGGCTGGCTTGCTCGGTAATGGGCCATAAGATATGAGTTCCTAAATAGCATGTCCTATTGGCCCGACCGCTGGCTGTGTTAAAATCACAGTGCAGGTGCAATTTTATAGGGACCGATTAAAATAATCAGATATGCTTCAATGTAAGCCTAACTACTGAGCACACGTGTTCAGATATCTGAATTATTTACCAGGTATTGGGGATATAGCCTTATAAAATAGCTGGTCTCCATTAAAATTGTGGATGCAGGTATCTCTCAAGAACACCTCACCACATATTGTGTTAAAATCCATGAAGTGGTACTCGGCTTACATGCTTAGCCAAAATTGCCTTGAGCAAAAATATTTCCAGTTGATATGATGCTGAAGAATCCAATTTCTAAGAAATATACCACTCAGGAAAGACTTAAAGGTAGGTTAAAGAGAAGTCAGAATCTCACCAGAGAATACAGCGAAAGCCATACACCACAACTAGAAGTAGGGTATTACCTCATCCCGAGGGCCTAAACTAGTATAAATCGTCTTGTCTTTCAAAGTCCATTGAGTTTTGATCCGATGAATAGCCCCATACAATTATTGCTGATATAAAACATCGACACCAAGGTAAAGGTGACATCCGTGTCCTGACTGGCTTGAGTACTCGGTAAATATCCCTCATGTAGCATTCTGAGTGATTCTTGAAGCATCATACTCCAAGTGTATCTTGAGGATTGGTCCAGCCCCCGAGCGTAGAAGATAGGTTTGTAGGCATGAGTTCTTGTTACATGTATCTAGAATTTGGCCCTACATTATAAACAAATTGAATGAATAGCATCTAATGAAGAAAACAATAACCCGAAGAAAATTTATGTATTTTACAACATATGTAAATATGTGTTCCTCCTCTTATTAATATAAATTCCCCAAGTAGTTGACACCTTACCTTTAAATACTCTGCCCGACTAGTCATAGCCCCTAAGCGTCAGGAGTAGGCTCATGGCTCTTTCCTAGACATGCATTTTGGGTGACTTGAGTTCATCTTTCATGGAGCAAAGCTTCATCGATAGGAATTTATGCTACCTGGGTACTTTTGTAACCATTAAGAGCAAAAATAGAAAGTGTGCAGCATGTACACCTATTAGGTGTAAGCGGCTGTGGCATTGGCGAGGCCGTGTGAGGAATTAACGATCTCATCCCCCTAGATCCGATCCCGATTGGCGCTAAGCCATATCCGAGTCAAACCATAGGGAAGTGAGTTGCCTCCAGCCCCATTTAGATGAGAACATCATATAAAGGAGAAAATGCTTATCAAAAAGCGACTTAGCTATTCGGTATTCCATGTGTTGGGAGTTGTGGAGGCCATGGGCCCCAGGTCCCTCATGAGAAGCATATGGGCCACTCGGACAGAGGATGGGACTTGGCATACATTACCTTGTAGTTAGGGATACAATAGGACTCGACATACATTACCTTGTACGACAAGGAAAGGATATAGTCCTAGTTAGGCACATTGTATTCCTAGAAGGAAATCCCTTAGTCATAGTCTGATTGGGATTCCTACTCTGTAACCCTGTCCCCCGATATATAAGGGGAGGCAAGGCACCCCCGGAGGGCAGATCAGAATCATAGCGCAATCACACTAGAGAAACATCAAAGGCAATACACCACAACTAGACGTAGGGTATTACCTTATCATGAGGGCCTGAACCAGTATAAATGGTTCCGTGTTCCTTTGCAATCCGTCAAGTTTAGGTCTCATGAGTAGCCCCATATTATTATTGCCGATACAGAACATCGACAGGAGTGGGGGTGCCATCCTTGTGTTTGAGCTTTTGAGCCCCCAAGCATGTCACTTGTCATTCTGATAAGCTTTGGTTTTGGAAGGTCGAGGATGCCCACGCTTGACTGCGGCTACAAGGTTGTTAGTCTTCCACTTCCGGTCCCTTGTTTGTGATGGTCCTGCATCATCGGACTTACATCAATCTCTCTGTCGGGGCTTGTCCTCGAGTGCCTCAGCAACGGCGTCAGCTGAATCAGTGTACTAATTGGCCGTCTCGAAGAGGGCTTTGATGGAGCTGGGTGGCTTCTAGCTCCCTTGCGGAAGGCAGCAATGACCACCTCATCGTTGATCTTGGGGATAGTGTTCCTCTTCTCAGAAAAGCACTTGATGAAGTCCTAGAGAGACTCGTTCTTCCTCTGGTTACATTGGTACAGATCGTACTCAGACACTGGCTTCTCGTATGTCCCTTGGAAATTGGCCACGAAGCGCTCACGGGGTTCCCTTCAGGAGCCAATAGACCCTCTGGGAAGCCCCGTTAACCATGTCTGTGTCGAGTCAGATAAGGCAGCGGGGAGATAGTTCTCCATGGCTTTATGGTTGCCTCCAGCTGCTTGGATTGCCAGAGTGTATACTGTCAGCCAGGACTCTGGATTGGTCTTGTCGTCGTACTTATCAATCCCTGTCGGCTTGAAGCCTGATGGCCAGTTGACTTGTTGTAGCTCGTGCTTGAAGGCTGAAACTATGTCGTCTGAGTGGGGACTCTGGCTCCAACTGCAACGGTGAAAATGCTCATGGTGGAGGCCGAAACACTCATGTTTGTCTTCTAGATGGTGGCGCTCGTCTTCTTCGTGTTCACGGAGTCAAGCGTTAAGGTCTTGACAAAGATCACAGCGTAGTTGTTCTCGGGCATCATGGTTATCCCGGTGCCCATCATGTTGACATCGTCGGTGATCGTTGTTGTGGCCTTGTGACCCACGGTTGGATTTCGAGTGTCGGCGGTCGAACCCCATCACCCGGCGTCGTGCCACGGTTGATGATGTTGCAGCATTAGAACTCGTCTTGTTGAAAGGGATCAGTGCATCACCAGATTCCTTGCTCTATTGTACTGCTGCTGCTATTATCATAGCCTTGATCTTGGCAATAGTCGGCGTTGCCTAGTGATCGAGCCCCAGCTGCAGGATATCCAGGAGCGTAGCAGTGGCCACAACATTCTGTTGAGCTATGACGAAGACGCCGTGGTTGCCCACCCTGGTTTGGAGGATTTCCTGTTGTGCTACTCAACCGGTCTTGCACAAATTGTGGTTGCAAGCCTCCCACTCGGCCTGTATACATCGGTCTTCTTCCTCCTTTAGCTCACGCAATCGGCAAGCCTCGTCCTCTTGCAGCTCACATAATCGGCGTGCATCTTGTGTTGGGGTTGATCCCTTTGATGCCATAAAGACCTCACGTGGTGGAGAGCAGCTTCCTAAGCTGCTACCCGACTGGGAGTCAGACTCGGAGTAGTGTAGTGGCGTAATGATACCCCCAACCTCGCTAGACCCGATCCCGAGAAGCTCTAGGCCGTATCCAAGTCAAATTCCAGAGGATTGGGTTTGCTGTATTAGATTGGAGTTGAAGGTGGCTGCAGCGTTCCTGAGTCCGAGTGGGGAATCAACAATCTCATCTCTCCTAGATTCGATCTTGTCCGGCTCAGGGCCTTGTCTGAGTCAAACACTAGGAAAGAGAGTTGCCCCATGGCTCATGGATCTTGGGTATTACAGAAGCATATTGTTGAAGACTGCCGTAGCGTTGAGTAGGCCAACTGGCGCAAAGCTAGCTTGATCCTTATCCAATCGGGCTGAAACCGAGTTGGACAAGGTTAGGTTACCGAGTTTGTCAGCGATGAAGCCAAGGCTCCCGAAACGGATGGCTTATCTGGGAGAGAAGGCGATGCCGTCTATTCCTATGGTTTGATCAATCAGGCTTGATGACAATGATCTTGAAAAATTCCCTACCTAGCATGCCAATTGTCGATGTTTTGTATTAGCAATAATTATATGGGGCTATTCATCGAATTGAAACTCGATGGACTTCGAAAGGCAAGATGATTTATATTGGTTCAGGCCCTCAGGGTGAGGTAATACCTTACTTCTAGTTGTGGTGTATTGCTTTCGCTGTATTCTTTGATGAGATTTGTTATATGCCACAAGGGGCTCGTTGCCTCTCATTATATACCGAGGAGGCAAGGTTACAAGGTAGGAAACCCAGTCGGATATGACCAAGGGTTTTCCTTGTTAGTACATAGTGTATCTGGCTAGGACTATATCCCCTTCCTTGTCATGCAAGGTAACTTGAAGCTGAGTCCTACTGTATCTCCAATTGTCGAGGCCGGGCCACCCTCTGTCCAAGTGGCCGTAATTGCTTTCCTTGAGGTACCCAGGGCCCATGGCCTCCACAAGAATCAAGGAAGAAGAAGAATCTTTTCTCTCTCTCCAGAATATAAAGGGCTGTGATAGGTGTGTGGGCTTGGGCTCGCATATTCGGTTGTGGGCCATATAATAAAAGGTTTCTTAAATGGCACACCTATTGGGCCGACCGCTGGTCACGTTAAAATTGTGATACAGGTGCTATTTTATAAGATTCCTATTAAATAATTAGATACGCTTCTTGCTAAGCTGACTGTTGGGTGTAATGCACTTGGGTATCTTGATTATTTCAAGGTATTGAGGATATGTCCTTATAAGGATCGACAGCTGGTCTCCGATAACATCAGGATGCAAATATCACTCAAGTATACCTCATCATGCATTGGGCCTAAGTCCATAATGATTAAAGGCTTATAAATTTAGCCAAATTGCCATGAGCAAAGTTCTAATCATAATTGACTAAAGAGTTATTCTTCCGAGTAATTGTCACTCGGGAAAGACTGAAAGGTTAAAGTTTTTGACTCTATGTTTAGTTGCTTCACAACTAAGCATAGAGATGGGGGGTACACCTAATAGGTGCACCTATTCGATGCACACTATTCCATATTTTTATGAAGCCCTTCATAGCCTCATTGCCAGCTAAAGCAAGAATTAGGAAGAAAGGCACTCGGAAGATGAGTACTCGGTGTCGATATTTTGTATCGGCTATATTGATTGTAGAGCTACTCGTGGGATAGAAACTCGATGGCCTTTCCGATTAACATCCTTGATGTAGCATGGTTGCCACATATGCCCAAGTGGATCGATTGTAGGATCTGCTTGCCCTCCTTAGGTGTGACGCATCGCATGAGGACTCCAGATGCACTTTGAGGGTAAAGGTCTTCTCTGACTACAATAAAGCTCTTGCTCTGACGTTTGACTTGTTCGGCTTCACTGCGGTCTTTCGGGAGCTCGTCTTCCAATAAGAATCGGATGATTGGAGTACGCCCATCTTGAGAAATAATGAGCACTTCGACTGGCGTTGTTGCTAGCTTAGCCCCCGACTGGTCGGGATCAGGTTTTTTCTTGACTGATGGCTCCATTAGCTGCTCGACAAAAACTCCTATTGGGATCATTTCACGCTTGCATCCCATGTTGGCTAGCTCGTATGCGGCTTCATTGTATTGGCGTAAAACTTGTGTGATTTCTAACCCATCAAACTTGTTCTCCAGCTTCTACACTTCTTAACAGTATGTCGCCGTGTTGTCATCTAGGCATGTCCAGTCTTTTATGACTTGGTTCACCACTAGTTGGCAATCCCCATGAACCACCAACTATTGGATATCGAGCGATATGGTGATACGGAACCCATGGATAAGTGCTTCGTACTCGGCGATGTTGTGGGATGCTAGAAAGTGTATTTGAATGACATATTTGAGTTTTTCTCCGCTAGGTGATGTCAGTACGACACTTGCTCCTGCTTCGCCGATTCCTAGAGAACCGTCGAAGTACATTGTCTAGTACTCAAGCCTGTCCGTAGGTGCAGCCATCTGAACTTCTATCCACTCGGCTATGAAGTCGATGAGTGCTTGAGACTTGGTTGCTGTCCATGGTTGGAAGACTATGCCAAATGCCATCAGCTCGAGTGCCCATTTAGCGATTCTGCCGGTGGCTTCGCAGTTGTGTAGAACATTGGAAATTATCAACTTTCTTCAAGAGCTTGAAGAAGGGCACATCCCGTTCACCAAGTTGGGAAACAAATCGGCTGAGTGCTGCCATGCAACTGGTCAGCTTCTGTACGTCCTTCTGGCTAGTCGAGAGGGCCATATTTATGATTGCGTTGATCTTTTCTGGATTTGCCTCTATGCCGTGATGTGAGACGATGAAGCCAAGTAGTTTTCCCGAAGGTACTCCGAAGACACACTTTTCTGGGTTTAGCTTTATCTTGAATCTCCAAAGGCTTTGAAAATTCTCCTCTAAGTCAGCAATGAGGTCTCCTTTGAACTTGGTCTTGATTACCACATCATCGACATATGCCTCCACCTTGCGCTAGAGTTGAGTGTAAAAACACCGTAGATGGCAAGTTGATACGTTGCGCCAGCGTTTTTCAACCCGAACGGCATAGTGATATAGCAGTATGCTCCAAATGGCATGATAAAAGAAGTCTTCAAGCAGTCCTCCTCCTTTAGGCCGATCTGATGGTATCCCATGTAGCAGTCGAGAAAGCTGAGTAATTCGCATCCCATGGTTGAGTCGACCACTTGATCTATCCTAGGTAGACCAAATAGGTCTTTGGGACACACATTATTTAAGTCAGTGTAGTCGACACACATGCGCCATTTACCGTTCTTCTTCCAGACCAAGACTGGGTTTGCCAGCCAATCTGGGTGGTAGACCTCCTTGCTGAACCCGGCAACTAGGAGCTTGGTTTTCTCCTCACAGATAGCATCTTTTTGGTCCTGTGCAAAGTGCCGTAGTCGTTGTTTGACAGGTTTAGCGTCCGGCTTGATGTTGAGGGATTGCTGGATCACCTCCCTTGGTACACCAAGCATGTTGGAAGGCTTCCAAGCAAAAATATCCCTATTCACTTAGAGGAAGGTGATGAGCTCGTCTTTATATTTGGGGTTGAGTCCCATCCTGACAAGCGCAATCTTGGTGGGGTCAGAAGGGTCTAAGGGCATCTTCTTGGTATCTAACTCCACTGAAATTCTTGACTTGGCCATCATTTTTGCTAGGATTTTGTCATCCTCCTTCGGTGTTGTTGCTGCTAATCGGATTTTGCTCCGTCCAACTGCAGCTTCTTGTGACTGTCCCAACTCGCAGCTATCCTTGTCGCAGGTGAAGGCTTGCTTGACATCGCTACGTCAAGAGCACTCCTGTTGTTCCAGGCATCTTGAGCATCATGTAAGTATAGTGGGGTACTGCCATGAATTTGACGAGTGCTGGTCGCCCGAGTATGGCAGCGTAAGCTGTCTCGAAGTCGGCAATCTCGAAGCAGATACTTTTAGTGCAAAAATTCCCCCGTGTGCCAAAGGTGACCAGCAAAGTAATCTAGCCAAGTGGAGTTGAAGAAAGGCCGGTGATTACCCCATGGAAGGGAGCTGTACTCAGTCGCAACTCTAATCGAGGTATGTTAATCTCGTCGAGTGTCTTGGCAAAGAGAATGTTGAGTGCACTTCCTCCGTCGATGAGAACCTTCTTCAGCTTGATGTTTCTGATGACAGGGTCCAGGATGAGTGGGTAACTCCCTAGATGTGCTACTCGGTCAGGGTGATCCATGCGGTCAAACATGATTGCCACTTCGGACCAACGTAGATATTGGGGGCCATCAGTGGTGACCGATTTTACTTCCCGTGCGGTTAGCTTTTGTTTGCACTTGGACTCATATGCTGACGGCCCTCCAAATATGTAGTTGAGCTCAACCTAGGGATCTTGGTAGTCGTTGGCTGGGCCTAAGTCTGGCTTATCCTTGTCTTTTGGTTCGACAGTTTGGTTAGAAGCAAATTTCTTGAGCATGAACTAGTTTTTGGCCACGTGCATCCCCTTTAGGTGGAAAGTCATCTGCTTTGGGGGGTCATGGCTGGGTGCGGTCGATGGTGGCCATGATGTTTTCTGACTTGCTCTTACGGTTCCCAGCCTTAGATGGGGCTGCGTCGTCAGTGTCCCGTCGCTCCTTCTGTCGTGGCTCCTTTTTGTCATCGTCTGCTTTGGTGACAGCATCGGCTGAGTCAACATACTTGTTGGCCATGTCAAAGAGAGCTTTGATAGATGCGGGTGGTTTCTGAGTATACTTGGTGATGAACGGGGTGTCTCTGACTCCCTTGCAGAAGGCTACAATGACTACCTCATCCATGATTTTGGGATTGAGTTCCTCTTCTTGGAAAAGTGCTTTGTCCCTAAGAGACTCGTTCTTCTTCTGGTCGCACTGGTATAGGTCGTACTCAGACATTGGCCTTTGGTATGTTCCTTGGAAGTTGGCCATGAAGCGATCATGGAGTTCCCCCCAGGAGCCAATAGACCCTTTAGGAAGCCCCATTAACCACATTCGTGCTGAGTCAGTTAAAGCAACAGGGAGATAATTCGCCATAACCTTGTGGTTGCCTCCAGCTACTCGTATCACCAAGGTGTACACCGTCAACCAAAATTCCGGGTTGGTCTTGCCATCATACTTCTATATGCCAGTTGGTTTGAAGCCTGTGGGCCAGTCGACTTACTGTAGCTCGTGCCAGAAGGCGGGCACTCTATAGTCTGAGTGAGGGCATTGGCTCTGACTGTGTCAGTGGAATGGCTCATGGTGGAGACCGAAGCACTCGTGTTCATCTTCAAGTTGGTGATGTTCATCCTCCTTGCGTTCTCGGCATCGGGCATTGATGTCATGGCAAAGGTCGCGTCGTAGTCACTCCTGGGTGTCACGGTTATCTTCACGCCCGTTATGCTAGTATCACCGTCGATCATCATTATGCCCTTGTGATGCGCTGTTGGATTTCGAATGGCGTTGGTCAGAACCTACCGCTCGTCATTATGCCGTGGTTGACGAAGTTGTAGCATCTGAAGTTGTTTTACTCGACGGGATGAGGGTATGTCTAGATTGTTGACGTTGTTGGCAGGCTACGGCTGTTACAATTGCCTTGATCCTCACGATAGATGGGTTTGTATGGTGATCAGGCCCCAGTTGCAAGGTATCCATGAGTGTTGCAGCGGCCACAATGTTCTACTAAGGCATTACAAAGACAACATGGTCGCCCACCCTGGTTTAAAGGATCTCCTATTGCGCCGTTCAGCCAGCCTTGCATAGATTGTCGTTGTGAGCATTGCGCTTGGCCTGCAAACATCGGTTTTCTTCCTCCTGTTGTTCGCACCGTCGATGAGCTCCCTCCTCTTGCTGATCGCTAAGTCGGCATGCATCTTGTGTTGCAGTTGATCCCTTTGGCGCCATAAAGACTTCCCATGGTGGAGAAAAGCTTCCCGAGCTGCTGTCCGACTGGGAGTCGGACTCGGAGTAGTTTAGTGATGTGATAATAATCCCAACCTCCCTAGACCCGATCCCAAGCGGCTCTTGGCTGGTTCTGTCACACCTGGAAATTCACCAAAATTTCCAAAACTAATTTGTGCATTAAATCCTCATCCAGGAATCAGCTGAGGTACACAAATCGACAATTTGATAAACATAACCAAAATGTAGTAACAATTAATACTTACAAAAGATGCGCTTAGTCCTCACACAGAAGAAATAGCAACGGAACAACAATCCTAGCATAGTAGCAAGCCATAGGCAGCTCAACTGGGGTATAAGCCACACACCAAACTTCTCCACCTCGCAAAGCTTCACTCTGATGATTGCAATATTACAAGACTGAGTACCACCCACCGTACTCAACAAGCCACACATGGAATGCAAAATAATGCAACAGGATTCCAAAGAAAAGGCATAGTATGGCTTATTTGCACAAACAACATTTAAAACATTTGCATTTAAAATGTTGAAAACAATATAGTTTAATTAATATCAACATTGAACCAACCACTTAACCGCACTCCAATGCAGTTCAGCCCAAACCATAACCCTCTAAACTGGTGCTATCAGGTTCCATCATTTATCAGCTTTAATAAGTAGTGTGGAACTAATCACAGAAAACATTGCTAGGCCCACCCATAACCGCAGGCATGGCTATTTGAATAGTTTTACTCTGGCTAGAGGTGTACCAATTTACCCACAAGACATGGTTCCACACCTGTTACCATGCCCTGAAATACCATCATTGTACTGCAAAGGGAGAAACCATGATAAGACCTTTCATGCAACTCGCCCAACAGAAAAGCCACCCGCTGAACCACCAGTCTCCAGTAGGAACTGATCCGGCACCCAACAAGGAGATGGTTCAACGCCTAGAACATGGTCTGGAAGCCATGGGCCCCGGGTACCTCAAGAAAGGCAATTACAGCCACTCGGACAAAGGGTGGGCCGGTCCCTACAATTGGAGATAGAGTAGGACTCGGCTTCATATTCCCTTGCATGACAAGGAAAGGGATATAATCCTAACCGGATACTCTATGTACTGATAAGGAAAGCCCTTGGTCGTATCCGACTGGGTTTCCTACCCTGTAATCCTCATCCCTCCAGTATATAAGGAGGGGTAGGGAGCCCCTGGGGTAGATCACAATCTCACTAGAGAAACCTCAAAGGCAATACACAATAGCTGGAAGTAGGGTATTACCTCACCTTGAGGGCCTGAACCAGGATAAATTGTTTCATGTTCCTTTGCAATCCATCGAGTTTAGGTCCGACGAATAGCCCCACATAATTATTGCCGATACAAAACATTGATAGTTGGCGTGCCAAGTAGGGGCTTTGTCGAGATCATCATCATCAAGCCTGATGGATCTAGCCATAGGAGTCAATGGCATCAAGTTCTTGCCCAGACAAGCCATCAAATTCGGGAGCCTCGACTTCATCGCCAACAATCTCGGCAACCTCACCTTGTCCGACTCGGTTTCAACCCAATCAGATAGGGACCAAGCCAACTTAGCATCGGTTGGCCTACTCAATGCCGCAGCAGTTTTCAACATCCTGCTTTGGCAACACCCAAGATCTACGAGTTTTGGGATAACTCTCTTTCCTGATATTCAACTCGGATTCAGCTCCGAGCCGTTCAAGATCGGGTCCAGCGGAGACGAGATCATCAATTTTCCACTCGGACTCAACAACGCCGCAACAATGTTCAATTCCAATTTGATGCGGCAGACTGAATCCTCTGGAATTCGACTCAGATACGGCCCAGAGCTGCTCGAGATCGGGTCCAGGGAGGTTGGAGTTGTAATCACCCCCCCTAAACTACTCCGACTCCGACTCATAGTCGGACAACAGCTTGGCAAGCTTTTCTCCATTGCGTGAAGTCTTCATGGCGTCCAAGGGCTCAACTACCACTCAAGATGTGTGCCGACTACGCGATCAGCAAGAGGAGGAGACTCGTCGACTGAGCGAGCAATAGGAGGAAGACGCACGACGTCTACAAGCCGAGCGCGATGCTAGAAACGACAACCTGCGCAAGGCTGGGCAGACTGCTCAACAAGAGATCCTCCAAACCCGAGTAGGCGACCATGACATCTTCCTAACCCCACAACAGAACATTGTGGCCACTGCCACTGTCGATGTTTTACATGGGCAATATGAATATAGGGATACTCGTTGGATCAAAACTCGGTGGACTGCAAAGGAACACAAGGGGATTATACTGGTTCAGGCCCTCGATGTGAGGTAATACCCTACGTCCAGTTGTGGTGTATTTCTTTTGAGGATGTATGGTGGTGGTTCAGATGAACTTGCCCTCAGGGGGCGCCCTGCCTCCCCTTATATACTGGGGGATAGGGTCACAAAGTAGGAGTCCTAGTCGGGCTATGACCAAGTGATCTCCTTCTAGAGATATAACGCACCCAACTAGGACTGTAGTTTCCTTATCATACAAGGCTAAGTCTGCCAAGTTCCATCATATCCCTAATTACAAGGCTAGGTGATGCGCCTGGGTGCCCGATCTTCCGATAGGTTCAATTTGGCGATGTGAAGACGTTCACGTTTTGAGGCTTCCGATCAGCGATCGTCACCTCGCAACCGCTACACCCACACGTCTAGTTGTTATCAACCACACTCTCACGTAGTCGACCTCACCACGAAGGTATTATCCCTGCAAGCAATCGAAGAAACTCACAAGAAAAAGGAAGAACGCAATCTGAATTGCAGATGAATGTTTAGCACACGAAGTTGGGGTTCTACAAACCGATCTAGACGGCGAAACTGCAATGGCAGAATAATGAAAGTAAAACCCACCCTAAACAGCGGCGGCTACTAAATATATATGAGTTAGGACGTCCTAGGGTGAGGGTTTGCCCTGTGAGGGGCGCACTCCTCATGGGTTTAGCCCACGACATAAATACAAAGCCCAAAAGCCCAAACTGACTCGGATAGGAAAATGACACAACTTGTTTTGATGATTCTGGACAGCTTAGGAGGAATTTTGATGTGAAACCAAAACCATCTGAAAGTAGACTTCATAAGCTTTCCAACAAGTACTTGTAGGCCCTGTAACTCCTTCTGGATCAAAAGTTATGGCCGTTTGAAGCTAATGCTGTCAGGAGGCCCAAATCCGAATCCAAAACATGCAGAACTTCATCTCTCTTTCCCTTCATCCAAGCAAGTATCTCTGCAAACAAGAACATAGAAAACTCATGGTGCAGTGGCGCATGTTCAAATATATTTTAACACGTAAATCTTTCTGTAGAAAGCATGCACCTTAATTTTTTGATGAGTACATGACGGTAACTTTTATGAATCATATCCGATGCTAGTGATGTCCTCATCACTAGTCCCATCCTCTGTCCGAGTGGCCATATGCCCTTGTCATGAGGTACTCAGGGGGCACCATGCCTCTACAGCAGCCCCTGAGACCTTCATAGTTTGAGTCCACAGCTTTGATGCCGAGGTTGCCTATCCCTCCCGGTGAAGTCAATCATCCCGAAGTGCGATTTGCTCCGAAGTTACTCTTTGTTTTGAGGTTTCTCTTTTCTCCCTGATAGTCCTGCCCCTTCTTTTTGTCAAGCCTGGCAATATGAAAAGGCTTGTTGG
>RYFJ01004312.1:0-52855 GCA_003991445.1 Oryza meyeriana var. granulata
TCTGACGGCCAGGCATCTCGGGGCCGAGCCACCCTCGCCGCCAAGCAATCACCTTACCTCCAGTGAGCCCGCGACCAGAGGACGAATTCGAGCTGGAAGGCCCTGGCCTCGAGACTCCAGTCTCGTCGCTGTCCCCGGTGCTGATCATATGTCGGCCGGCTGTCGAGTTCCTTCTCTTTTGGTAGGCCTCAGTCCATTCTTGGCGCAAATAAAGAACCAATCACTGGTGAGAAGGTCTATAACCTAAAAGGCTAGACGCCATCACCACGGACTGCAGCCACGGGCGAGCCTGTCGCCATAAACCGTGAGGATCCACCGACCGCGCAGCCTTTTCCTCCGTGCCGCCACTGTCCAGTGTTTCCTCTGCCGATGGGATATTTGCACTTGAGTTTCTAGAGCCCCCCCCCCCCCCCCCCCCCACCCCCCCCCCCCACCCCCCGCCCCCCCCCCCCCCATGAGGATGCCACTGCGCTCCATCTTGCTATAAACTCAATGAAGTAGGGGTTCTGTATCTTCATTTTCGCAACAACTACCGAATCAGCGCCGCTTGACCCTCATCGCCGGGCAGGCTACAGTTGTTCACCGCCCGGACCACACGTCGAAAACTAATGCGCTTCACCGATGTGTGTTCGCCTCATCTTCCTCTGTCTTTACTTCTGGTTGGGCCGCACGAGCGACCGCGGCATTCGCCAGCCGATTGCGGCGACAGAGCGCGGCGACCATGCCTGCCTCAGCGTCCTCCCCATGCTTCCGTCTCCGCTGGCGTAGTGGGCGGCTGGAGGAAAAATTAAGAAGAAGGAAATAAATGTTTAAACTGAAAATATTTTCCAACAGACAAATAGCCAAAACATTTTAAAATCCATATGCTATATTCATTTTTAACTCCACAAATGTGATGAAACAAAACTTTGTGATCAGACCAAAGTTTTATGCACTTTAATTGCGTTTGGAAGTTGTAAATCTGGGAGAAAACACCAAAGGGCCTAAAACTTTCAATAATGTAATAAGATCATCATTAAAGTGATAAATGGAGTGGTGGGTAGTGTGGTGAATCTTAACATTTTTGGGGGGTTTACTTAAATTAAGGTTTGGGTAACATCCATTAAAAGGTTGACTTTCCATGCAGAGAACTGGCCCATTTAGTTTATACTACATAAATGCACTTGTCTTATAAATTACACTAGGATTATGATATAAGAGAAAGGTATATATTTAAGAGTTCCAAGCGCCTAAAGGTTCCACTTCCTTCTTTCAAAATGAATGGGACTAGCGATCAGTAAGTCCTCTTAGCATGTTTGTCATTTTTGTAAAGTATTTGTTAAACTTTTGTATATGTTTTGTACACAAAATGTATTTTCATAATCGCTAATATATAATAGGGACTTCAAATCTACTAATAAATTGATGTATATATCGAATTGAGTCTAAACGTCCAATTTGATTAGAACCAGTAGGTTATGACCTCTCATTTATATAAAATACAATCCTTCTTGAATATCTTAATAAAAGATGTCAGATCAAACTCCCTCCCCCACACTAACTTAAGCGTTACAATGTGTTGTATTAAATCGTTACAAAAACTGCCATTTTTAGCCTGTTTTTCTTGCTTATTTTTGTAACTCATAAACCGTGAAAAATTTTGAAAAGTCTCCTTTCACAAAAGTTCACTTTAAGAATGTGGGCTACTACTGTATTTATCTTAGACAATTTATTGAACATTTTGATAGGCATATTATGATTCTTTGTATAATCGCTTTATCGGTTAATTCAGACAATCGGAGTACCGAGGCAGCAAGACCTTCGAAGTGAGTGTGACCCTTCGCTGCAACAAGGCAAGCATCTTAAGTATGACCTATGATTTCAATAAATTGTAATTCTGTTTGCGAAAGCCGTCTGATCTATAATGCATGTTCAGTCTATTTTAAAATGGAACAAAGTGTTAGAGTCAATATTACCAATTATGCATTTCCATTCCTTAATTATTGATAACCATATTTCTACCTTTCACCCCTGGTTTCAGACTTTGGGATACGTTTCAGTATTTATCGAATGCTTTAGCCATGCTTATTTCTAGACTTTAGAAACAAAATCCGATAGATGGAGCTATCGGTTCAAAATAATTTAAATACGAATAGATGGGGTTAAAATTCTAAAAGAATTAACTTCTATCATAATTAATAATAGGTTTGACTTAGACAGCGATGATAGGGCAGTGACGATGTGTTTCCCCGATGCACGGAAGCTCCAATCTTAGGTAGTTAAGGGAACATTGATCTATCTCAGCACCTACTTACTTCCACACGCCGGAATGGGACGCGCTTAACTAAGTAGTACGGAGGCTGGGCATCTACGCCCGTCTGATCAGTCGCTGAAGGAAGGTTATTCCTTTTGGAGACCTTGAGCCGCCTAGTTAGGAACAGAGGGGCCTCCGCGACGTGAGGCCCGCTTAGTCAACCCTATGTGTGGACTAAGTCGTCGGGGGCCAGACGTGTTATAGTGGTGGGGCTAAGTGTGGCGAAACGTTCTTTGATCTCTAAGTCGCACTTCAATGTTGAGAGTGTGAGCTGTGGTACCGATGGGACGATCAAACGAGGTGTAAAGCCAGTTTGGCTTTATCACATCGTTGCGGTAAAAGGTACACCTCTAGATCACGAGTAGAACTACTTCAAATAGCCGTGTCCACGGTTACAAGGCACGACCGCTTGATTGTTGTAGTCTATTAGCATCAAGTTGGGAAATAGGTGGTTATGGAATATATGTGGTTATTCCATACTAATAGGGTAGCTCATGAGATGCGATGGGCTTATATAAGAGCTTTGATGTTAGAATATGGCTTAGGTTTACCATGAAAGATGGTATGCTTTTTGATAGCATACATTATTTGGGCAATTGAGTGGACCCATGTGTTGAATGTATAGAGAAGAGAGGGATTGTGCCATGTTTTACTCTTCCATAGTTCAACTGATAAGTTCTGTTGTCCTAAATTTCAGAATGGCTATTTCACAGTCTGCGGTATGTTTAAATGTATTACTTGCTTCAAATTAAAAGTCAGCTTTAGGCAATCAAATCGAGACAATACCATACTCCTATTGTAGGAGACTAGCATTACTCCTTTGTCTATCTATTTTTGTAATAAGTCTGCTGAAGTACTTGTTGTACTCCGCTGCATAAATCTTTCAGTGAGGACATTGACGACACATGATGTGGTCTACATTATCCGACCGAGGGTGGCAGAGGGATAATATATTTAGTTGAATATATGCTACTATCCCCAGTCAGTTGTCCTGTGTTTAGCCTGACTAAGGGAAGCAATCCTGTAGCACCTCCAACATGATTTTAGGTGCCAACTTGAGATTCCTACCTTACCTACACTGTATTAGGTATGCATCCCCGATGATTCTTGTCCTGGTTAAGATAAACTTTCAAAAAGATGCCATAAATATTCTTTAAGGTCCAGTGAGTAATCACTCACCAGTGAAGCAATGGGAATTGCGAGACCATCTTACGCAATCGCTATCTTGTCTTTTCTCCAACCCATCGGCAATCTCGAGGCACGAGAATTCTTTTTAGGGGCAGCGGAGAGCTGTCCAGCACTAGAATACTAATTTCTAGATAATATAGTGGTTATGCCCTACTGTCTAGAGTGCACCTTTTTATAATAGGATGCGTATGACATTGGATAGCCTAAGGAATTTCTAAAAGATGATTGGGTCAAACACAAAAAACTCATGAGAATTCCTGTGAAAATTTCTCACACTAATCCAATCCACTGTAAATTTTACATGATTTTAATCAACTTCATTGTGTGTTGTGTACTTAATAAAATCCCTCAACAAGCAAACCTTTAAGGAAAGCTAGCGGAAAATGATTGGTCTATTTCTAAAATTCACCAAATGGGAATGAGACTAATTAGAAGAGCCCTTTTGCCAAAGTGCTTTGTGCCAACATAAACCTACCAGCAGCTAATCTGCACAATGTAATTCCCAAAGGAACTACATAAAAATTATAAAGAGCAATTGCTAGGGAATATAATTGGCACTTCATGCAGAGAACTGGAAGCATGACCTACTTTCAATTTCACCAAAGATGAACAGACACTTCTAACCTTGAATTTTGGTCAGCAGCGTTTAACACATCTTTCTTACCCAAATTTAATTTTCCCCAATTTTGCCCCTTAAACACTTAGTATGAAACAAGTAATTAAATCTGATATTTGGAACAGCCTCACAAGACAGTCTCTAGAGATTTCTACTCTCAAGGCATGACCTAGTGGACCCACAGACCCCTGGCCACACTGGTAAGCCATAGCACAGCATGGTAATATTGACAGTGTGTTTACACCAAACATTCGTACCATACTCTCTCTTCTCCATAGGTTTTCACTACTTCGGGCCACACAAGACATAGACTAAACCATAGCCAACAATGTGTTGTTTTAGAAAAGTGTTGTCTTACATGTGGGACCCACCCTGGGCACTGTAGAGCTGGAGCACTCATTTTGCATGAGCCAATGTTCGTCAGCACCTCCTTTCGTCTTCCCTCACATAGCACACAGAGAAGACATGATGTGAGCACAGCAACGGGAGCATCGACCTTTTCGACTCAAACTTCGCCAGCAGCACCTCTCACCTTTCTCTCCACGTTTTCCCACCGATAAAACCGACGGAGGACCCCAAGGACTCCTGGCGGAAGGACAACTCCCTTTTTCTTTCGAGGTTATCAACGTGATTCTGGCAGGGAGAAGAGGGGTGTTCGAAATTATCCGCGAGCTCGAGCTACTCCGGTGAGGGCTCCATCCTCCCTCGCTTAACCCTAAGAACGTATTTCTACAAGTGATCCGAACATTGTACACATTTCGAAGTTTGTATCGCACTTCTTGCGCCTAGACCCGCCCGGTTGATCAGCCGGCCGTGCCACTTCGCTCTCCGCTTTGCCGCGCACGCCCTTGCTTCTGAGTTGTCGGGTTCCGGCCGATCCAGGACGCCGCTGGCGAGCCAATGGCACCAACGTCATCGCCTCAAGCCAGAACCCAGAGCCCGAAGGAATTAGACTGCGAAGCCCACGAAGTCCCGAGATCGGCCGTCGTCTTCCTCGTCTCCGCCGAGCTCACCATCCGCCGATTCGTCCTCTTGGTGAGGCCTCATCTGATTCCTTGCACTGAGCCATCTCCACGAGGTCTCTCTAACCTTTTCGGAAACTCGGTGGGCTTCGTCGCAGAACCCCAAGAGAAGGCCGGCGACGTAGTCCCGAAGCACGCCCACTCGGGCCGAAATAAACCAGCCGGACCCTCTCCTGGAGCAACCGCTGCCAGTTCCGATGAATGCTGACACCACCGAGTAACCCAGGACCTTTGGTGAAAGCATCTCCGGGTCCCTCAAACATCGCGTGAGCTTTGCTTTGTTTCAGTCTCACTGTAACGTTGACATCCGATCTGCAACCAAGCCGGCTTACCGCCTCGCGGCCATCGTCGCCATCTGATTCCGGCCACCGCTGGGGCAATGAGAAGACCACGATGTGTATTGCCGTGAGTCCTCTTCCTTTTCTCTTTTGGCCCGACTGCAGCCAGAGCGCCGCGATCTGCCGCGTTGCCCAGCCGCCGAGAAGGTTCTCACGCTCTCCGACTCTGACTGCGCCTGCGCCTGTTCTGTGCCGCTGACATGCGGGGCCGAGCGAGAAAAGAGAAAGAAGAACAGAAATAGGGAAAATAATTAAAAGGATTTAGATTTGCAACAGAAAAATAGTCCAACTTTGTAAATCCATAACTTTTTCATTTTAACTCCTTTTTGAGTGAACCAATTTTCGTTAGCTCTGTAAATTTGTGAACTTTTAATGGGTGTGGAATAAAAAGGACAACTGCTGTACAGAGAATGACCTATAAAATATGTGAAGCAAAAATACTTATTTTTGGCCTAGAAACTTGAAATATGACCATAAAATCCATTATAATTCTTTTTGAGGTGAAAACAATTTCTATGATTGCATAAAAATGTGCTCTTTAATTTTGTAAAATAAAAAGTGAGAACTTCTATGTGGAATTTTTCTCTAAAATGGAAATTCTTATTGTATACATGCTTTTAAACCTAGAGTTTAACAAATTTCTAGAAAAATTCATCCTAACGTGCTAAAAATGTGAAACCACTTTTGTTTAACTCAAAAATTGTAACCTTTACTGTGATAATTTTTGTATTTGAACAAAACTAACCTCTCAAAATAAGCGCTAATATTTGTCTAAACCTTTCTCGTTTTTGATAAACATGTAAAATTCACAACTAAATCATCTTAAATCAAATTCAGTGAAACCAAATTTTGTTAGAACCAGTAGGTTATACGTTCATCTAAAAATGATCACACAAATAAACCCTTAATGGGAAAATGCAAGTTACCCCTATCACACTAGGGTGATACACACACATAATTTCCCGCAAATCTGTATTTTCAGCGTATATGGCTTATTATTTTTGTATCTCCAACACAGAGATGCAAATGACTTGGTTATTTGTTTTCCTAAAATCTTCTGTTAGGACATGCCCTACCTATCTGTTTGATTTTTATCGCATAATTTTTAGAGCATGTTGCAAATATGCATGTCTATTTTGATCTCTTATTTGCATATGCTTCTTACGATAGATTCTGAGGATACGGAGTACGTGGAGGCTAACCCAGACTTGAGAGTAAGCCATCACTGCAGCAAAGGTAAGCATCTAGCATATTGAACCTATATTCTATAAATTGATTTGTTTGCAAAGAAATATCTATATGCATGTTCTGTCTTTGTTAAAATAGGGAAAAAAAAACGGGTAGAGTTTTATATTCCACCGCGATATGTATGCATTTTCCATTCCGTTGGTTAATGACTCCATGTTGTTACCTGTCACACTGCTAAGACTTGGGATACTTTTATTTTTACCAAATGCTTAGCCATGCTTAGTTCTAGAATAAAAAATCGATAGATGGAGCTATCGTTCAAAACTAGTTAATGCGAATAGATGGTTAAAATCTGAAAAGAATAACTTCTGATTGTTGTAATTAAGAATATGTTTGACTTGACGGATGATAGGGCGATGAAGGGATGGTGTTTCGCCGATGCCACGTACTCTGTCGGGTCGTTAAGGGTCCGAACATGTTGACGTCTATTCAAGACCTACGTACTTCCACGCCGTATGGGATAGCTTAACTCTGTAGCACGGGAGGCTGTGGCCATCTATGCCCGTCCGTCAGTCGTGAGGAGGGATTTCCTTCTGGAGGGCTCGAGCGCGCCTGGTTTGGCCGGAGGTGCCTCCGCGACGGTGAGCCCCGCTTAGTCATCACACACGCACGACTAAGTTGTCGGAGGCCCAGGTGGTTGGGCTAAGCGTGCAAAAGGTTGTGTTGTGAACCTCTAGTCCGCACTCGAATGTGTAGACTGTGGAGGAGAGAAGGTACCGGCAGGTACAGATCAAACTAGAGTGTAGCCATTTTGGCTTCTATCACATCGTCAAAGTGGGGTAAAGATGTAACATCTCTGATAGAGTAGAATAATCTATTCGAATAGCCGTGTCCACGGTTACGGACGACCGCTTGAAAAATGTGTTCCTCAATGATGTTAGCATCACTTGGGATATATGGTTATGGGGATTAGGTGGTTATACATGACTTAGGATAGTCATGGATGGATGGGTTTACTATAAAAGGCTTTGGTTAATATGACTTAGATTAGTCATGATAATGGTACTGCTTGTATAGCATATATAATTGGGCAATGGTGGCCATGGATGAGGTTAGAGCACGGGATTGTGCTCATTTTTACTCCATTTCAGAACTATAAGCTTGCTGTCTAGAATTTTCAGATTGAGCTATTTTACAATGCTTATGTTTTAAATTATTACTTGCTCAACTAAATCAGCTTTATGCAAAATTAAGATTGACATAGCCATATCCTTGATGTAGAGACTAGCATTACTCCTTTGTTCTATTTATTATTGTATAAGTCTAGCTAAGTACTTGGTACTCACTCTGCATCTTTCAGGTGAGGACAACGACGCATTGATATGTGGTCTATATAATTAAAATAGAGGCTATTATCTCCGCCGAGGGTGAGATATAGGACGAGGATAATCACTCTAGTGTAGTTTGAAGTTATGCTCTATCCCAGTCCGGTTACCACAAGCCCGCACTGGGGGGCCTGGTTTGGGTATGGCACCACTGGTTTTATCTTGTATGTTTATATTTTTTTGCTGCATCTTTTGCGCTACTCTGTGAGAATTTTAGGTGTGGAACCTCTATGTGGCGTAATATATATATAACTCTGCTGCTCGTTTATCCATATTTAGAGTACTTGTGATGTTTATCAATGGCTTGCGATGAAGTGTGAAGTTAGTCGCTTTTCCTAGGGACTAGCTGAACATGAGTAAGTGAATTTAGAAATGATGAGATGCATGGACGTTGATTCACCACTAGACCATGTCCCAGAGTGTGTATTCATCGTGTTTGGTCGCCACCTTTCGTGTATACAATCTTAGGTTTGATTGTTTCGAGCACAACCTCGCCGTTTTGGGACTGGCGAATCAATTCTCTAAATATCTCTTTAATTTCTGAATTCGGCGCGTTGATTTGATATTTTTTATGTGCTGCGACATTCATATTTACATAAGTGGGTAAGGATTAAATTTTAAGCACCAAGCTTATATTCTGGTGAAGTAAGTAGGAAATAAGCAAAATCCTCTATTCGTCCTAAAATCAGCTGCGATGAGGATGGATGGTTACCGCATTTATATTTCGGTTTTTATCTCATTCGAGACCCTCATCCATCAGATATTTTGTTCTCATGCGTAAACATGCTCATAATAATTACTCTCCATATAACCCTCTGCACTTCCGGGTAGTGCCACATTTTCAATAAATTGTTTTTGTTTGCACGAAACCTTAGCAATATCTATAGCATGTTCAGTCTATTTAAAATGGAAACCAGGGTAGAGTCAATATTACCCAATTGTAATCATTTTCCATCCTTGATTATTCATTTGATCACGATACTTTTACCTTGCATATCACCCATGGTTAAGGACTTTGGGATACTTTTATTTTTATCGAATGCTTAGCCATGCTTATTTCTAGACTTAGAAAAATCCGATAGATGGAGCTATCGGTTCAAAACTAGTTTAATACGAATGGATTGGGTTAAAATCTAAAAAGAAATAACTTCTGATTCATAATTATAATAATTGTTGACTTGGACGGATGATAGGGCGATGACGGGGTGGTGTTTCCCCGATGCACGTAGCTCCGTCTGGGTCGTTAAGGACCGAACATGTTTACATCTATTCAAGCACCCTACGTACTTCCACACGCCGGGAATGGGACAGCTTAACTAAGTAGTACGGGAGGCTGTGGCCATCTACGCCCGTCTGTCAGTCATGAGGAAGGGTATTCCTTTGGAGGACCTCGAGCGCGCCTAGTTAGGGGCCGAGGTGCCTCCCGCGACGGTGAGCCCGCCTTAGTCACCCTGTGTGTGGGACTAAGTCGTCGGGGGCCCAGACGTGGTTTAGGTGGTTGGGGCTAAGCGTGGGAAAGGTTCTGTTGTGACCTCTAGTCCGCACTCAATGTGTAGAGTGTGGGTACCGACGGGTACGGATCAAACTAGAGTGTAGCCGTTTGGTTTCTATCACATCATGTGGATAAAGATGTACACCTCTGATCAGAGTAAGAACTATTCGAATAGCCGTATCCACGGTTACAGGACGACCGCTTGATGTGTTAGTCAGTCTATGTTAGCATCAAAGTTGAGAAATATGGTTATGGATTATGTGGTTATTTCATGACTTAGGGTAGTCATGGATGGATGGGCTTATATAAGAGGCTTTGATGTTAAATATGGCTTGGTTTTAGCCATGAAAGATGGTATGCTTGTGTAGCATAATTATTTGGGCAATGGTGGCCCATTGTTGATGTTAGAGCATGGGATTGTGCTTATTTTTACTTCCATTTCAGAACTATAAGCTTGGTGTCCTAAATTTTCAGATTGAACTCTTTCACAATTGCTTATGTCTTAAATATATTACTTGCTCAATAAAATCAGCTTTATGCAAAATCAGATCGACATACCCATACTCCTTGATGTAGAGACTAGCAGTACTCCTTTGTTCTATTATTATTGTATAAGTCTAGCTGAGTACTTGTTGTACTCACGCTGCATATCTTTCAGGTGAGGATATCAACGAGACTGATGTGGTCTACTATTATCCCGCCGAGGGTGGCGAGGATAATATGTAGTCGAAGTTATGCTCTATCCCCAGTCGGTTGCCCTGTGGTTTGGTAATGGCACCACTGGTTTTATCTTTTATGTTTATATTTTCCGTTGCTGTCTTTTGGGTTACTTTGTGATGAATTAGGATGTGAGCCCTCTATGTAATTTATATAACCTTGCTGTACTTTTATCCATACTTAGAGTATTTGTGATGTTTATCAATTGCTTGCGATGAAAGTTTGAGGCTAGTCGCTTTCCTGGCGACTAGATGAACATGAGTATGAATTTAGAAATGATGAGATGTATAGATGTTGGTTCAACCGTAGACCATGTCCCCAGAAGTGTGTATCGTGTTTGCTTGTCATCTTCGTGTGGTTTGATGGGCACACTTCGCCGTTTTGAACTGGTGAATCAACTCTCCAAATATCTCTTTATTTCTGAATTCGGCGCGTTGGAATTGTATTGTGATTGGGTAAATATTATGGCAAGGCTGCGATGAGGATGGATGGTTACTGTATTTAATTGGTTTTTATTTGAGATCCCATCTATCTAGATATTTCGCGTTGTCATAATAATTACTCTCCATAATACACTTCCGGGGTGCCCACAGCGGTTGGTATCAGAGCAATACTGACCGTAGGCTAGAGCTTAGCTTGGTGATTGCAAAAATACTTGCGAAAGGTTCAAATAGAACTATTTGTGAAAACGCTTAGGATGTGTGATCCTTTTTGCTCCTCATCCCTTTCTAGTGCTCATCCTCACCTTACTCTAATTTAATCTTCTCACCTGGATCTGAATTTAATTGGCAACACAACTCCATTCTTCCCTCATTCAAATACTAGTTTGATAAAAGAAGCCGGTAAGTTGAGATTAAGAAAGTTCATTCTTATTTCACTTCTGAAACAAAATTTTGTAATCAAGTAAATTACTCTGACTCCTTACTGTTTAATAAGTTACCCATAAAAATCTTACAAATTCTGAAAGCCCACAACTAAATTTTAATACTCTATCTCTCCAAAAGACGTGTTCTGAAGATTCTGGAACAGCCAGCATTCAAGATTTTCTACAGAAAGTTCTACTTATCCTTTTCCCTTGCCAATTTTTCTGGAGATTCTCAACTATACCAGGAAGCCTCACAAAAATTTCTAAAATTTATCTCTTCTGTAGCCCCTCTGAAAAATTCATGAATTGGCTGCTGTCTGGCAGTCCTAAAAATTTCAGACTCTAGTCTTCTAAAAAATAAAATATGTAACCATGAAGAATACACCAAATAAATTATTAAAGGGTACTCCCAGCTAAGAGACGCTCGCAAATTACTTAGATATCTACTATGGCCATATGATTATTGGTTTAATTGGATCTTCGATCTTTCTTTTATTTCAACGGGTAGTTTATGGTTCTAATTATCCCCTCGCAGGAACGTGTTTAGTTCTTGTTGATTTTTGAGGTTTTTGTTCAGATTGTAGGAGTAGTGTGAGTTTACTGGATTTTTCATTGGATCTTATTGAAATGCATCATAGCATGCTAGTCTAACCATATCGCCATTTCAGTGCATTTGGTGATTTCATTCGTAATAGTAGTTCTATAATTTTGACAGTAGATTGTAGATTCACACGGGGAGCACCATGAATTAACCTGGAATTTTTAGACCAATACATCATTGAATAAAAATTCAAATAGAATACCTAGTCGTGTCCTGAAATCTGTAATTGACATAATTCCCATTTTTGTGTAAGTTAAACCATAGGTGATAAAATCCTGATCTTTTACCAGTAGCTCGTAGACTCCTCCAGTGAGATTCATGAATTTCTTTGGGATTTTTAAATGACCGTATCATGATCAAATAATCCACACATTAGATATGTTCAGAATCTGGAATCTGTAGGTTACGTACTTAATATATTTGTACAGCCCAAACCATGAGTGATAAAATAATCATTTTTGGTCAGTAACTTAGTAACCTAGTGAGGAAACCTTGGGAATTTTCTGGGAATTTTTGAATCAGTAACCTAGGGGATAAAGTTTGAACAATTGCACCTGATAAACTACCACAGCACTGCACTGCCCACCTTGTTTATTTTCTTTACAGAAATCTACCTATATAAAAATTCCAATTCTTTCCCAAAGCCGATAGAACTCTACATACAACTTGAATATAAATTTTTTGTAATATTTATTATATCTCTAAGATGACTTTGAGACTCAGTTTTGTCAGATACTTACGCAGGACAGAACTAACCCATCCACATATTACGTCGCGTTTATATCTTGGAACCTCACCCAAGGTCTCTAATTAGTTCCTAAATATAAACTTCGTGTATGTCTACCATTTGCAACCTTAAGATGAGTCTATCATAGTAGGAAAATTCAAATGATGCACCTAGCTACAAACCGAAACTAATAGGATGCATTCCTGCTAGGACCATGTAGCCAACCACCAACAGTGCAGTAGAAATTTTCTAGTAGATATATTTATACTTATCAAGGAAGTTCCATGAGTAAGCTAGGAGACCTTGGTAGGGGAATGAAAATTTTAGAAGCCAAAATAGAATTAGATAATAAACTTCTGACCTTTGAACCTCCATAGCATCTCGTACCCAAAACCCTATTACCCAGAGATCAGACCCTGGATTAGTGGAACCTACTACCATAAGCCTAAACACCTTATTGCATTACCTATGCCTTGCACCATTACATCAACATATTGCACCGTTATGCATGTGCATCATCATAAAACCACATGAGCAATACATCATAACATGCGAGCATCATCCCATTGCAATCACACATTGCACCATACTCTGCATTGCACCATGTTATAGTAATCTTGCACTGCACTGTGTCACATAACGCATCATTCATTTGAGCAATTCTGCATCATGGCAACCATATGCAATTGCACCATAACATGAATTACACCATTACATCAAGCAATTGCACTGCACCATGTCATAACTCGCATCATACAATGGAGCATCTGCACAATATCATTTCATCTATGCATCGCACCATCTTGTGCATGGAAATGATGCGCTATCCAAAGCATTGCACCATATAACCCATCATGGCATTAAATTATGGCTGCACCACATTATGCATGGCATCTTGTCATTCATAACTGCATTGCATTATTTAGCGTATCATCCATAATTGCATCATGATTATCCATGACACCTTATCATTTTTGGTAGCATCATGGAGTCATATATGCCAACCTAGAACCCTTCAGCTCAGTTTAACCCTATTCTAGGTTACCTAACTCAAGTTAGAGGATTTCTAGCACCACTATTCCATTTTCCCCACCTGTTTACAATATTTCTGTTAGTTAGTCAACCTATGGTTGAGATATCGAAAACCTAAGTTCATTCTAGCTTATTCCATCATCCACAGTATAGGTCGAAGGAGTTGAGGGTTCGCTGATCTCGTCATCGAGACTAGGAGTGCGGCTGCCAGGGCCGTTGCTGTTTCGAGCGATAGAGAGCAAGCCGAACCGAGAGACTTCACCACCTTCCTCATCACACTACCAAGATCCAGCACCTTGATCCTATAAACATCCACTTCTCTAACCCTTATCCTAAGTTAGCTCTCATCTTAAGCTATCTAACATAAGACATCAGGTGCATTGATCTACAATTGCTTCACTAGACACCAGTGTACCTTCCATGATAGTGTAGTATAGCCAGCCATTTGGTCATCCTGGTATCATTAGGTTTCCTAGGATCAGAAACATCATCCAGTGTTAACCCTTGTTATTACCAATTTTAATTAATCCTTGATTTTGGGACTAATATTAGCCCTGTTCTATCTCTGTAGATGGCATCCACATACAAGCCCTTCTGTTTTTCAAGAGGTTACAATGAGAATACTACCCAGCATAACCTTTGGATAATGTTACAACATGCTGGATTCACTCAGCTTCTAGAGTACCACATTTTCATCAAGACTATCAGCACCTCACAAGTCCTTTATATGGCCCAAGTGCACATTCGAGGCAAAAGCCCAACAGAAAGAGATCGCCACTATGACGGTCATTGATGGAACTATCTCTCCGCCATGTACCACGGTGCCTATGTAGCCATCGCACATCTTCGTTGTGAATTGCCAGAATTATTTGACCTCTACCGTGACTTTCCGGCAATGAACCAAGGGAATGGGCGAAACATGTTCCCAATGTTACCAGAAGCAAATGAAGAACCAGACACTCCCTATCTTCAGCTGGCCCAGCTTTTACATTCATTGGATGAACTTTACCACATTACAACCACGGAATTGAACCGTGCCTACACCAAGATAGCCACCCTTGAGAGACGCATACTGCCTTGGTTCCGTGAAGGTTTCTACTCACCTGATTTCATGTATGGAGAAGACGCCATGTACGCTCCGGAAGAGATTTTGCCACCACCCACCGGGACTTACATTGAGACAACAGGTGTACCTGGGACTGCAAGTCGGCCCACTCGCCGCTTCATTGTACTGGCACTTCCACCGTTAGGTACCATGGGACCATACGGATTAGCCGGTTACGTTCAATGGTATGGGCGTGCTTTTGAACTACAAATGGACCAGTGAAGAAATTTAGGAGACTCCGAATAATCACCCTAGATATGCCAGGAGATGGCCACCACCTGTAATATTGTACTCCACTATAACCATCCTGTTTATTTGTAAAATGCCCTATGTAAGCCTGATAGAGTAGATGGGGGAAATTTTGACTTGTACATTGTGTATGATACCCCTCATGTAACCCTTTATGTATAAACCCTTGACAATGGATGAAATGGTAGTAATGGTGTACCAATTTAAATCAGAACCTGAAATTACAGTTTGAACAATAAGTAGCCAAACATGCATCAAAGAAATCTTTCCAAAAATACGAATTCATTTGGGCTAAGGGCCAAATCGGGGTCATGCTAGATCACTAGAGAAAATTTCCTCAACTAATACTGAACTTGATTTGCTTGAAAAGCTTAGGTAAATCCGCCTAATTCCACCTAAGAAAATGTTATTCGCCTAAAACCTGTCTTGAAGCAAAGACCTTTCAACCATACCATGTTAGCCGTCATCCCTCCAGGAAAATAGAAAATTCTGTGATGTTAATAAGCAGAACGGCAGACATGGCACCTTAGGTAGCCTCCACATCTACCAGTTTTCGAACAAGTCTAGTAAACCAAGACCTAAGAACATCCCATCCTCTTTACTCAGTCGGACCCGAATCTTGGGGACGAGATTCTTTTTAGGGGGGGAGAGCTGTCACAGCCGTAGATTTAATTTTAGGTAATTGGTGTTATGCCCTGCTATCATTAGAGTGCACATTTCAAATTTTTGCATTTCTACTTCATGCAAAATTCAAAGTTGCAATATTTTAAACCCTCAATAATTAAACCCTAAATCAGCAAAAAAAACAAAACACTACTAAAAGTGCATCAAATTGAACAGAAGTGTATTTGGGAGAAAATTTATGCAAATACTAGATTATTTATCATGAACTAATATAATTTTTCCAGAATTTAATTCATTAGTTTGGACCCATTAAAAATTCCAACAAATTTCAGCCAGAGTCCTTTTCTTTGACATATACATTTGTATAGTCTAAGGAATTTCTAAAGATGATTGGGTGCACATAAAATCATGGAAAACTTCCTGTAAACACTATCCCACATAACTGATCCACTGTAAATTTTACCTGATTTTATCACTTCACTAAATACTTCAATAAAATCCCTCAATTCAGCTAGACTAGGGAGCTAGCTAAAAATGAATAGGTATACTTCTGAAATTCACCAAATGAAAATGAAGACTATTTAGACAGAGCCCTTTTGCCAAAGTGTGTCACAACACGAACCCTACCACCAATAATTTTGGTTCAATTTAATTCCCAAACAAATCACATAAAATAATAAGAGCAAAGCCCTAGGGACATAAATTACACTGCAGAAAAACTGGATCATTATGCCTACTTTGCAAATTCACCAAAGATAAACCAGAGCACTTCTAGAAATGAAATTCTGTCAGCGGTTAATCACATCCTCCTCTATCTCCAGTAATTTTCACCAAATTTTATCAATTGAATAAGTGTCCCAAACAAATGTTTTGGATTCAGCAAGGCAGAGAACATTTTCCCTGCAGACATTCTATTTGACATTTTTTTCCAGAATTAATCCATCAATCACCTTCTCACCAAAATTTACCAGAACCTGGATTAGATTATGAAATAATTACAGTAAAAATTTCAGTACAATCTTCACAAATATTGAACATAAAATAATAGGACAAAGCTCACTGACTCAGACTAGTGCACAGCAGAAACTGCTTTTTGGCCGAACTTTGCCATTTTCTCCAGAGAAATCCACAAGTCCCACAACTCTGAATTTTGGCACAGAGCTAGCCAATACCACCTACTGACCACAGTAATTTTCCCATCATTTATACCTCTCATTAACCTAGTGAAACCGTGATACAAAGACTGCATGTTGGACAGCTCACAATAGTTATTCTCTAGAGATGATTTCTCCTCTCATCTCTCACTTCCAGGTGGACCCCACAAAACCATGGCCCACCTGTAAGCCTCACTGCAGCATGGGACAGAGTGTTTCACCCAAAATCCTAACCATCCTCCTCACTGCTTTCTAGGTTTCCACTACAAGGGAATCACCAAATTATGCACTTTAATTCTGTGGAATAAAATCTGGGGAAACCAAAGCCTAAAACTTCTCAAAAATAATGATCATCATAAAGTATATGAACTTTATGTGAATTTAACCATTTTCTGTTTACTTTAAATTAAGGTTTGGTAAATCCATAAAAGGTTGACCTTTCATGCAGTGAACTGACATTTAGTTATACTTACATAAATGACACTTTGTCGATATAAATTATACACTAGGATTTAATTGATATAAAAGAGGAAAGGATTAATATATTTATAGATTTCCAAGGCGCCTAAAAGTTTCATTCCTTTTTCAAAAATGAATTGGACCTAGGATCAGTAAGCTCCTCTTAGCATGTTTGTCACTTTTGTAAAGTATCTTGTAAAACTTTTGTATATGTTTTGTACACTAAAATGTATTTCAATAATCGCTAATATATATAGGGACTTCAAACTCTATAATAAATTGATTATAAATCTGAATTGAGTAAACTCAACTTTGTTAGAACCAGTAGGTTATGCTCTTTTATATAAAAATACATGCCTTCTTGAAATCTTAATAGAAAATGTTAGTCAAATATAATAACTAAGGTTACAATATAAATCATTACAAAACTGCCATTTTTAGCCTTTTCATCTTGTTATTTTTGTAACTCATAAACCGTAAAAGGTTTTGAAATGATTGTTTCACTAAAATTCACTTTAGAATGTGGCCTACCTACTGTATTTATCTTAGCATTTATTGATCATTTTTGCATAGGCATATTTAATTGATTCTTATTTGCATATTCGTCTTTTATCGGTAGATTCAGACAATTCGGAGTACGAGGAGCAAGAACCTGAAGTTGAGTGTGACCACTCGCTGCAACAAGGCAAGCATCTAAGCATACTGAACCTATATTTTCAATAAATTGTTTTGTTTGCGAAAGCAATATCTATATGCATGGTTCAGTCTATTTAAAATGGGAAAACAGGTAGAGTCAATATTACCCAATTGTATGCATTTCCATTCCTTGATTATTGATACCATACTTTTACCTTGTCACCCCTGGTTAAGGACTTTGGGATACTTTCATTTTATCGAATGCTTAGCCATGCTTATTTCTAGACTTAGAAAAATCCGATAGATGGAGCTATCGGTTCAAAACTAGTTTAATACGAATGGATGGGTTAAAATCTGAAAAGAATAACTTCTGATTCATAATTAATAATATGTTTGACTTGGACGGATGATAGGGCGATGACGGGATGGTGTTTCCCCAATGCACTAGCTCCGTCTGGGTCGTTAAGGACCGAACATGTTGATATCTATTCAAGCACCCGACGTACTTCCACACGCCGGGAATGGGATGGCTTAACTAAGTAGTATGGGAGGCTGTGGCCATCTACGCCCGTCTGTCAGTCGTGAGGAAGGGTATTCCTTTGGAGGACCTCGAGCGCGCCTGGTTAGGGACCGAGGTGCCTCCCGCGACGGTGAACCCGCCTTAGTCACCCTGTGTGTGGGACTAAGTCGTCGGGGGCCCAGACGTGGTTTAGGTGGTTGGGGCTAAGCGTGGGAAAGGTTCTGTTGTGACCTCTAGTCCGCACTCAATGTGTAGAGTGTGGGTACCGATGGGTACGGATCAAACTAGAGTGTAGCCGTTTGGCTTCTATCACATCGTGTGGGTAAAGATGTACACCTCTGATCAGAGTAAGAACTATTCGAATAGCCGTGTCCACGGTTACAGGACGACCGCTTGATGTGTTAGTCAGTCTATGTTAGCATCAAAGTTGGGAAATATGGTTATGGATTATGTGGTTATTTCATGACTTAGGGTAGTCATGGATGGATGGGCTTATATAAGAGGCTTTGATGTTAAATATGGCTTGGTTTTAGCCATGAAAGATGGTATGCTCGTGTAGCATAATTATTTGGGCAATGGTGGCCCATTGTTGATGTTAGAGCATGGGATTGTGCTCATTTTTACTTCCATTTCAGAACTATAAGCTTGCTGTCCTAAATTTTCAGATTGAGCTATTTCACAATTGCTTATGTTTTAAATGTATTACTTGCTCAATAAAATCAGCTTTATGCAAAATCAGATCGATATGCCCATACTCCTTAATGTAGAGACTAGCATTACTCCTTTGTTGTATTATTGTTGTATAAGTCTAGCTAAGTACTTGTTGTACTCACGCTGCATATCTTTCAGGTGAGGACATCGACGACACTGATGTGGTCTACTATTATCCCACCGAGGGTGGCGAGGATAATATGTAGTCGAAGTTATGCTCTATCCCCAGTCGGTTGCCCTGTGGTTTGGTAATGGCACCACTGGTTTTATCTTTTATGTTTATATTTTCTGCTGCTATCTTTTGGGTTACTTTGTGATGAATTAGGATGTGAGCCCTCTATGTAATTTATATATAACCCTGCTGTACTTTTATCCATACTTAGAGTATTTGTGATGTTTATCAATTGCTTGCGATGAAAATGTGAGGCTAGTCGCTTTCCTGGGGACTAGTTGAACATGAGTATGAATTTAGAAATGATGAGATGCATGGATGTTGGTTCAACCGTAGACCATGTCCCCAGAAGTGTGTATCGTGTTTGGTCGCCGCCGTCGTGTAGTTTGACGGGCACACTTCGCCGTTTCGGACTGGTGAATCAACTCTCCAAATATCTCTTTATTTCTGAATTCAGCGCGTTGGAATTGTATTGTGATTGGGTAAATAGTATGGCAAGGCTGCGATGAGGATGGATGGTTACTGTACTTAATTGGTTTTTATTTGAGATCCCATCCATCTAGATATTTCGCGTTGTCATAATAATTACTCTCCATAATGCACTTCCGGAGTACCCACAGCGGTGGCGGCGGGGTGGCGAGGAGGCGCATGCGACGGTGGGGTGAAGCCAGGCGACGGTGGGGTGAAGCCAGGCGACGGTGGCTTCGGGCGTTGGGGAGCACGATTTCGTGCCGGACATCACAAGAAGATGGGGAGAGTGGGGGAGAAAAGTCGAGGCAGCGGCGGTGACTTGGTCCGCATGGTTGGACGCTAGAACGGGAGGAAGAGGGCGCGGGAATGGCGGCGTCATGGGATCGTGCGGCGCGGGGTGGGCGGCCGGAGCCGGGGCGGCGTGGGCCGAGCCCGGAAAGGAGCGCAGCCAGGGGGCGCAGCCCAGGGCGGTCGGGCTGGGCCCCTAACTCCATCGAGAGAAACAGAGAGAGAGAAGGAGCATGGGGAAGAAGATGAATAGGAGAGGGAATAAGGGAAAAAAAAGAAAAAGGAGAAAGGAAGGGAAAAGAGAAAAGAGAGAGAAAGAAAAAGAAAGAAATGGAGGGGTTTTTTGGGAAAATTCTCCAAATGAGAATTTAAATTTTAGAATTTCAAGAAGTATTAGGAATATCAGAAATTGGGAAATTGTTCAGAATTTTGGAGGGTCGCGAACGTTGGCGTATATATATATATATATATATATATATATATATATATATATATATATATATGGAAAATCAAAAACGTCAAAACACTTTTGGAAATCGAAATATTTCTTTGGAATCGAGGAGATTCGACAGAATCTTTGGAACCCTCCAAGTATAAGAATATTTTGGGAATTTCTAGAATATTGCAAGGAGTTAGTAGGAATATTCCAGAATCAGGAAAAATTGGGGATATTTACAGAATTAGGAACTTGGGGAAAAATGGAGGGTATTTTACATTGACCGAGAAATTAGGATTTCGAGGAATATATTTCAGGGAGTTTGGGAAACGGAATAAATAAACTTCCAAAATATGGGGAATATTTTGGGAGTTGAGAATGGGAGGGGGGGAATAGTTTAGGAAACATTCTATCGCTTGAAATATCGGTATATTTTGAGAATCAGAACGTCGAGGAGGTTTTAGGGTTCCAGGAGCGACACGAAACCCTAGAAGAAAAAGGGAGTCAGAGTTCACAATGAATGGGGAGGCTTCAAAGGACTGAATCGAAACGACCCGAACAGGGGAAAAGACAGGGATTTTATTATAGATTTGTCACAGCCCTAGATTTAGTTTCAGGTAATTAGGGTTATGCCCTACTGTCATTAGAGTGCACAACTTAAATGTTTGCATGGTCATTTCTTGCAAGATAGGTTTGCAATATTTTAAACACCCAATAGTTAAACCCTAATCAGCAAAACTCAAACATTTCCAAAAAGTGCACCTTTTTGAACAGAAGTGTATATGGGAGATAATTTATGCAAATACTAGATTATCTATCATGACCTAACATAATTTTTTCCAGGAATTTATTTCAATAGTTTAGACCCCTTAAAAATTCAAACCAGTTTCAGCCTGGGTCCTTTTCCTCGTCCTATGCATTTGTATAGTCTAAGGATTTTCTAAGAATGATTGGTTGCACATAAAATCATGGAACAATTCCTGTAAACACTATCTCACATAGTTGATCCACTGTAAATTTTACATGATTTTATCACTTCACTAAATACTTCAATAAAATCCCTCAAATCAGCTAGACTAGGGAGCTAGCTAAAAATGAATAGGTATACTTCTAAAATTCACCAAATGAAAATGAGGACTAATTAGACAGAGCCCTTTTTCCAAAGTGTGTGCCAACATGAACTCTACCACCAGTAATTTTGGCTCAATTTAATTCCCAAAGAAGTCACATAAAATAATAGGAGCAAAGCCCTAGGGACATAAATCACACTGCAGAAAAACTGGATCAGTATGCCTACTTTGCAATTTCACCAAAGATGAACCAGATCACTTCTGACCCTGAAATTTGGTCAGCAGGTTAAACACATCTTTCTCTACCTCCAATAATTTTTCCATGAATTATACCCCTTGGTAACCTGCTGAGATCACAGATGCAAGACAGCTCTCTAGTACACTTTTCCAGGCTTAGTCTCTAAAGTTTTCTCCTCTCTCAAGTCACTGACCAATGGGACCCACAAGACCCTGGCCCACTTGTTAGCCTTACTACAGCATGGGACAGTGTGTTTCACCAAGATTGCTACCCACACCCCTCTCCTCTCCATAGGTTTTCACTACAAGGGCCCACAAATCATAGACTGAACCTAGCCAAATGTGTGTAGAAAAATACTCTCTTACATGTGGGACCCACCAAGGGCACTGTGGAATGGAGGCACCTCAGCATTTGCATGGCAGACATGTCTTCCCCTCGTTCTTCCCCCTCACAGTACACAAATACACAGAGATGAGCTTAGCACTTGGAAAACCTCAGCCATTTTGTCCCAAACCTCATCCACAGAGTCCCCTCCTCCACCTCTTCACGTTCCTACCGGAGAAACCCACAGAGACCCCAAGGATCCCCGGCGGCAACCCCATCTTATCCTCTACCGAAGGTGTTCGGTTGAGCCTGAGATAGATCCGGTGAGCTCCACCCTTTCTCAACCACGGGAACGTGATCTACAAGTTTTAATCGTTCCATTTTTGCACTTGGCCACCCCAGCTTTGCTGGTCGGAGCCGCCGTGCCACTGCCGTCCCTGTTCTCTGCGCTGCCGAACTGCCGCCGCTCAGTTTGTCCCTGTTCCAGCGAACTCCGGTGATCCCAGCCCAAGCCACTGCGCTAACGTCATCGCCTCACCTCTAGAAGCTAGCTGGCCGAAGGAATTGAGTTATGATGCCGTGAAGCTAGAGATCGGCATCGTCTTCCCCAAGTCCGGCTGCCTGCCGCCGCCGTTGATTTCTTTTTCTCCAGTGAGTCCTAGCTTGATTCCTCACTCTGGAAGCACCCCTAGGGTCCCAGCAACCTCATTCTTTCCTTGGTTGGCCAGCTCCTAGACCGAGTCGAGCCAACGCCGTCATCCAGAAGATTTCCACCGCCGTTGGACCTCTTTCTCTGTCACCGCCGACGTCAAAGCACAGTCAGCCTCAGCAAGACCTTCGGTGAGCCTCCTGGTACCAAGTGGAAGACTATGCATGTGTTAGTTTGCTTTGAATCGAGTCGTAGCTCCATTTGTCCTGCCATCCCGAGAGCTTTCCCCGCTCGCGTCGCCATGGCATCTGATTCCGGGCACCGCCGGTGACGAGAAGACCACTGATGGGTTCGCCAATGTCTCCTCTACATTTTCTCTTTTGGTCACTACCCGAGCCGAGCCGCCGTTCGCCGTCGCCGCTGCCGAGAAGCTCGCCGCCTCCGCTCTGCTTGCGCCAACCCTGCTCTGGCTCGCTGGCGTGTGGGCCAGGCTGGAGAGAAATAAGAAAAAAAAAAGAAAAGACAACCGAATTATTTTACAACAGAAAAATATGCAAATTTTAGAAATCCATATCTTTTTCATTTTAACTCCTTTTTGAGTGAAACCAATTTTGTTAGTTCTATAAATTGGTGAACTTTAATATTGTCAAATAAAATATGACCACTTCTGTACATAAAATATCTATAAAATAATATGAAGCAAAGTAACTTATTTTGTGCCTAGGAATTTGGAATATTTCTATAAAATTCATTATAACTCCTTTTGAGGTGAACCAAATTTCTATGGATTTATAAAAATGTGCTCTTTAAGTTTGTAAAATAAAAAGTGAGAACTTCTGTGTAGGATTTTTCTCTAAAAATAGGAATATCTTTTATATACCTCTTTATAACCTAGAAGTTTATAAATTTCTAGAAATTTATCCTAACTGCTAAAAATATGAAACCACTTTTGTTTAGCTCAGAAAATTGTAACCTTACTGTGAACAATTTGTATTTGACAAAACTACCTTCCTAAAATAGGCCTAAATAATTTTGTATTCCTTCTTTTTGATAAACTTGTAAAATTCACAACTAAATCATGTTAAATCAAATTTCAGTGAACAAAATTTTGTCGGAACCAAGAAGATATGTATTTTCACATAAAAATGCTCACACTCATAAAATCCTACCAGAGAATGCAAGTATATATATTTTCCACTTAGGGTTTTTCCTATAGTTTCGGCTTTTGCCGTTTTCAGCTTTAGGGTCTTGTTATTTTTGTATCTCCCAATCCAGAGATGCAAATGGCTTGGTTCTTCCTCCTAAAATCTTGTTAGGACATGCCCTACCTACTGTTTTTATCTCATAATTAATTTGTCATTTCTGCATAGACATGTTTGATTGCTTCTTATTTGTATATTCGCTTTTTATCGATAGATTCGGAGGTTTCGGAGTACGAGGAAGTTAATCCTAAGGTTGAGTGTGACCACTCGCTGCAGCAAGGCAAGCATCTATGCAAGTATCTAAGCATATTGAACCCATATTTTCAATAAATTGATTTGTTTGTGAAAGCAATATCTATATGCTTGTTACGGTCTATTTAAAATGGGAAAAATGGGTAGAGTTAATATTGTCCAATTGTATGCACTTCCATTCCTTGGTTGCTGATTCCATATTTATACCTTGTCACCCCTGATTAAGGACTTTGGGATACTTTTATTTTATCGAATGCTTAGCCATGCTTATTTCTAGACTTAGAAAAGTCTGATAGATGGAGCTATCGGTTCAAAACTAGTTTAATGCGAATGGATGGGTTAAAATCTGAAAAGAATTGTCACAGCCCTAGATTTAATCTCAGATAATTGGTGTATGCCCTACCATCATTAGGGTGCACAATTTAATTTTTGTATTGTCACCTCATGCAAAATTTGAAATTTGCAATATTTTAAACTCTCAACAATTAAACCCTAATCGGCAAAAACCAAACATTTCCAAAAAGTGCATCTAATTGAACATAAGTGTATATGGGAGATAATTTATGAAAATACTAGATTATCTATCATGAACTAATAAAATTTTTCCAGAATTTGATTCACTAGTTTGGACCCATTAAAAATTCCAACAAACTTCAACCAGTGTCCTTTTCTTTGACATATGCTTTTGTATAGTCTAAGGATTTTCTAGAGATGTTTGGTTGCACATAAAATCATGGAAAAATTTCTGTAAACACTATCTCACATAATTAATCCACTGTAAATTTTACATGATTTTATCACTTCAATAAATACTTCAATAAAGCCCCTCAAATCAGCAAAACTAGGAAGCTGGCTGAGACAAATTGGTTTACTTCTAAAATTCACCAAATAAAAATGAGGATTAATTAGGCAGTGCAATTCTACCAACAGGTGTGTCAACAAGAACCCTACCACCAGTAATTTTGGTTCAATTTAATTCCCAAAGATGTCACATAAAATAATAGGAGCAAAGCCCTAGGGACATAAATCACACTGCAGAAAAACTGGATCAGTATGCCTAATTTGAAATTTCACCAAAGATGAACCAGACCATTTCTGACCCTGAAATTTGGTCAGCAGGTTAAACACATCTTTCTCTACCTCCAATAATATTTCCATGAATTATACCCCTTGGTAACCTGCTGAGATCACAGATGCAAGACAGCTCTCTAGTACACTTTTCCAGGCTTAGTCTCTAGAGTTTTCTCCTCTCTCAACTCACTGACCAATGGGACCCACAAGACCCTAGCCCACTTGTCAGCCTTACTACAGCATGGGACAGTGTGTTTCACCAACATTCCTACCCATACTCCTCTCTCCTCCCTAGGAACTAAGTTCTTGGACCCACAAGTCATAGAGTAAACCTAGCCAAATATGTGTAGAAAAATATGGTCTTACATGTGGGACCCACCTTGACTACTGTGCAATGGGAGTACCTCAGCAGTTGCATGTCAACGTGTCAGCAGCTTGTTCTTCTCCCTCATAGCTCACAGAAACACAGAGATGAGCATGGTATTTGGAGACCTCGCCATTTCGCCTCAAATTTCGCCAGCCATCTCTCCTCTTCTTCCTCTTCACGTTCCCACCGAGAAAACCGACGGAGACCTCAAAGATCACCGCCGGCAAGCTCATCTTTTCCTCTGCCGAAGGTGTTCGGTTGAGCTCGAGCTTGCTCTGGTGAGCCCCATCCTTTTCCCTCTGCAGGAACGTAATTAGCATCTCGCAATCATTCCATTTTTGCACTTGGCCGTCCCTGGTTTGCTGGCCGAAGTCACCGTGGCGCTGCCACGCTCTGTCTCTGCCTTACAGCGCCGCCGCCGGCATTGCCTAGCCGTTCCGGCCGCCTCGGAGCAAGTCTGACCGAGCCATTGCGCCAACATCGTCGCCGCACCTCCAGCAGACCGCCGACCAGAGGAAATGAACTGCAAAGCCCCAAGTCCCGAGATCGGCCGTCGTCTTCTTCCTTTCCGGCCGTCCATCACCATTGTCGATTCGCCCTCTCTGGTGAGCCCCCGCTCGATTCCCTGCTCCGGTACCTTCCCTGGAGCTTCCCTAACTTGGTTGACATCGTTTCCCAGTCGCCCATGGACCGAAGTTAGACGACGACGTCGTCCTGTCGTCTCCGCCGCTGTCGACTCGTTCCAGAAGCCGTCGTCGCCATCCCAGCTTCGCCAAGCCTCGTGCAACCCCTCGGTGAGGTTCTTAGTACCTCTTAGGCACTTATGCATGCACTGGCTAGACCAAATTACAGTCGTAACCCGAACTGCCTTAGCGTCCCGAAGTGCTTCACTGCTCGCGTCGCCACTGTGCCTAGCTCCGGCCACCGCCGGCGATGAGAAGACTGCCGATGTGTTCGCCGTGAACTCCTCTTCCTTTTCTCTTTTGGCCCCGACTGCAGCCGACGCCGCCATCGCCGCCGCCGCCATCGAGAAGCTCGCCGCCTCTGATCTGCTTGTGCCCTGCTCTGCTCTGTCTCGCTGTCGTGTGGGCCAGGCTGGCGAGGATTAAGAAAAAAGAAAAGAAAAGACAACCGATTTATTTTACAACAGAAAATATGCAAACTTCAGAAATCCATAACTTTTTCATTTTAACTCCTTTTTGAGTGAAACCAATTTTTTTGGTTCTGTAAATTTGTAAACTTTAATATTGTGAAATAAAATATGACCACTTCTGTACAGAAAATATCTATAAAATAATATGAAGCAAAAATAACTTATTTTGTGCTTAAGAGCTTGAAATATTTCTACAAAATCTATTATAACTCCTTTTGAGGTGAACCAAATTTCCTTGGATTCATAAAAATGTTCTCTTTAATGTTATAAAATAAAAGGTGAGGACTTATGTGTAGGATTTTTATCTAGAAATAAAAATATCTATTATATACATCTTTATAACCTAGAAGTTTATAATTTTCTAGAAAATTCATCCTAATTGCTAAAAATGTGAAACCACTTTTGTTTAACTCAGAGAATTGTAACCTTACTGTGGACAATTGTATTTGGCAAAACTACCTTCCCAAAATAGGCCTAAATAATTTCTAATCCTTCTTGTTGATAAACTTGTAAAATTCACAACTAAATCATGTTAAATCAAATTTTAGTGAACCAAATTTTTTCGGTACCAGGAAGATATGTATTTTCACATAAAAATCCTCACACTCATAAAATCCTACCAGAGAATGCAAGTATATATTTTCCACTTAGGGTTTTTCCTATAGTTTCGGCTTTTGCCGTTTTCAGCTTTAGGGTCTTGTTATTTTTGTATCTCCCAATCCAGAGATGCAAATGACCTAGTTCTTTCTCCTAAAATCTTGTTAGGACATGCCCTACCTACTATCTTTATCTCATAATTAATTGATCATTTCTGCATAGACATGTTTAATTGCTTCTTATTTGCATATTCGCTTTTTATCGATAGATTCGGAGGTTTCGGAGTACGAGGAAACTAATCCAGAGGTTGAGTGTGAACCTTCTCTGCAGCAAGGCAAGCATCTAAGCATGTTGAACCTCTATTTTCAATAAATTGATTTGTTTGCGAAGGAAATATCTATACGCATGTTTCGGTCTTGTTAAAATGGGAAAAACGGGTAGAGTCTATATTACCCAATTGTATGCATTTCCATTCCTTGGTTGTTGATTCCATATTTATACCTTGTCACCCCTGGTTAAGGACTTTGGGATACTTTTATTTTACCGAATGCTTAGCCATGCTTATTTCTAGACTTAGAAAAATGCGATAGATGGAGCTATCGGTTCAAAACTAGTTTAATACAAATGGATGGGTTAAAATCTGAAAAGAATAACTTCTGATTCATAATTAAGAATATGTTTGACTTGGACGGATGATAAGGCGATGACGGGATGGTGTTTCCCTAATGCATGTAGCTCTGTCTAGGTCGTTAAGGACCAAACATGTTGATGTCTATTCAAGCACCCTACGTACTTCCACATGCCGAGAATGGGACGGCTTAACTAAGTAGCACGGGAGGTTGTAGCCATCTACGCCCGTCCGTCAGTCATGAGGATGGTTTTTCCTTTGGAGGGCCTTGAGCGTGCCTGGCTTTGGCCGGAGGTGCCTCCCGCGACGGTGAGCCCGCCTTAGTCACCCTGTGTGTGGGGCTAAGTCGTCGGGGGCCCAGACGTGGTTTAGGCGATTGGAGCTAAGCGTGGGAAAGGTTTTGTTGTGACCTCTAGTCGGCACTCAATGTGTAGAGTGTGGGTACCGACGGGTACGGATCAAACTAGAGTGTAGCCGTTTGGCTTCTATCACATCGTGTGGGTAAAGATGTATACCTCTGATCAGAGTAAGAACTATTCGAATAGTCGTGTCCACGGTTATAGGACGATCGCTTGATGTGTTAGTTACTCATGTTAGCATCCAACTTGGGATATGTGGTTATGGGATTATGTTGTTATACCAGGACTTAGGATAGTCTTAGATGGATGGGTTTATATCAAAGGCTTTGATGTTAAATATGACTTGGTTTAGTCATGAAAAATGGCATGCTTGTGTAGCATATATATTTGGGCAATGGTGGCCCATGGATGATGATTAGAGCATGGGTGGTGCTCATTTTTACTTACATTTCAGAACTATAAGCTTGTTGTCCTAAATTCTCAGATTAAGCTATTTCACAAATGCTTATGTTTTAAATGTATTACTTGCTCAATAAAATCAGCTTTATGCAAAAAATCAGATCAACATAGCCATACTCCTTGATGTAGAGACTAGTTGTCGATGTTTTATACCGGCAATAAATATATGGGGCTACTCGGCGGATGGAAACTTGATGGATTGCAAAGGAACACAAGGAGATTTTATGCTGGTTCAGGCCCTCGATGTGAGGTAATACCCTACGTCCAGTTTGTATGTATTCCTTTGAGGATATATGGTGGTAGTTCTGATGAACTTGTGTGCACCTGCCCTCATGGGGCGCCCTGCCTCCCCTTATATACTGGGGGACAAGGTTACAAGGTAGGAGTCCCCATCGGATTACGACTAGGAGATCTCCCCTTAGAGATATAACGCACCCGACTAGGACTGTATATTCCTTCCTATACAAGGCGAAGTCTGCCGAATCTAGCTATATCTCTAATTACAAGGCTAGGCCCATCCTCTATCCGAGTGGCCCAAATGCTTGTCATGAGGTACCTGGGGCCCATGGCACCCACAGTAGCCCCCGAGACCTTCATAGTTGAGTCACAGCTGATGCCGAGTGCTCATCCTCCACGGTGAAGTCTTCCCGAGTGCATTGCTCCCGAGTACTCTTTGTCTGAGTGCTGCTTCTTCCGAGTCCTGCTTCATGTCAGCTGGCAGCGAGGCTATGAAGGGCTCCTTGTAGATGTAGGAATAGTGTGCGCCGAATAGGCGCACCTATTAGGTGTAACCCCCAACTTTGTGCTTAATTGTGAAAACAATTAAACATAAAGTTAAAGATCTTTAACCTTGAAGTCTTTCCCGAGTAGATTACTACTGGTATATGAGACTCTTCGGTATCATGTCAACCGGAATATGATTTATAGTCTTACCGAGTAGGGAACTACTCGTATATAGGACTCTTCAGCGTCATGTCAGCTGGAAAGGGGGTTTTTATAGTCTTTCCCGAGTAGTATACTACTCGAAAATTAGACTCGTCGGCATCGTGTCAGCCGGGATGATTATTTATAGTCTTTCCCAAGTAATATATTACTCGAAAATTAGACTCGTCAGCTTCATGTCAGCTGGAAAAGGTGTTTATAGTCTTTCCCGAGGGGCGTCCCTTTCGGAAGTTAGACTCTTCAGCTCGTCAGCTGGAAGAATGTTTATAGTCTTTCCCGAGTAGTATACTACTCGAAAGTTAGACTCCTCCGCATCATGTCAGCGGGAATGAGAAATTTATAGTCTCTCCCGAGTAGTGCACTACTCGAAAGTTAGACTCTTCCACATCATGTCAGTGGGAATAATGTTGCTCATGGCAACTGGTGGCCACGCATGTAGGCCGAGTGCCACTTTATGAAAATAAATCCATGGTGTGGTCAGGTGTACCCGAAAAAGATACCTGCATCCCCAATTTTAATGAAGACCAGCTTGTGATCCTTGTAAGGATATATCCTCGAGACCTGGTGGATAAAACAGATACCCAAACATATATGTTTAGCAATAAGGCTCTCATGAAGCATATCTGTTTACCTCATCGGTTCCTGTTGGTAGCACCAGCGCTATAATTTCAACTCAGCCTGCGGGCGGCCCACATGGAGCATGCTACTGTAGGAACTCATATCTTGGTGGCTGCTACCAAATAAGCCGGCCTGAGCCGACCTATCCGGCATAGCTCTATAGAAGTATCATCCATCGCCTGTCAGGATGAGTTTTTTGGTGTTGATAACCGCAATCAGCCAGAGAAATCCTTACTCGCAAGCCTTTCCGACTTATGTTCTGGATGCAGCCTGGTTGCCACAGGTGCCTGAGCAGGTATGTTGCAAGATCTGCTTGCCCTCCTCAGGTGTGACGCAGTGCATGAGAACTCCGGATGCGCTTTGACGATGTAAGTCTTCTCTGACTTCAGGAGAGCCGAGCAAGGTACCCGAACCTTGCATTAGCATAGGATTCGGCTAGCGACCCTCATGAGGCATACCCTACCCAACAAAGTTATAGCCAAGCGAGGTACCCGAACCTTGCATTAGCATAGGATTCGGCTAGCGACCCTCATGGGGCGTACCTCACCCAGCCGAGTGATATACGACCCCCGACTAGTGCCGGAAGTCGGTTGTCAGCTCACATGGAGCGTAGCCGAGGAAGATGACGTCCCGACTGGCGCAAGTACTCGGTAAGTAGCCCTCATGGAGCATCCCGAGTGTATTTTGGCAGACTTGTCTAGCCCCCGAGCGTAGGTGATAGGCTCGCAGCCCTGAGTTCCTGTCACGCGTATCCGGAGCTGGGCCTGCAATATAAAGATATCGGATGAGTAGCATCTGATGATGGAAATAATCACCCGAATAAAATGTATTTTACAATATATGTAAATACGAGTTTTTCCTCTTTTTGATATTAATTTCCCCGAGTAGTTGACCCCTTACGTTTAAACACTCTGCCCGACTAGTCATAGCCCCCTAGCGTCGGGAGTTGGCTCATGGCTCTTTCCCAGACACGCGTTTTGGGTGACTTGAGTTCGTCTTTCATGGAGCAAAGTTTCACGGATCAGGGTTTATGCTACTCAAGTACTTTTGCAATCATTTAAGAGCAAAAACAGAGAAGAGTGCAGCTTGTGCACCTATTAGGTGTAAGCGGCATTGGCAAGGCCGAGTGAAGAAATATTTATCAGGAAGCGACTTAGCTGTTCGGTATTTCGGAGTGGGGATGCCATCCTTGCGTTTGAGCTTGTGAGCCCCCGAGCATGTCACTTGTTGTTCTGATAATCTTCAGTTGTTGAAAGTCGAAGACGATTGTGACCGACTGCCACAATGAAGCCGTCTGACTTGCGTATGCGATTCCCGGCTTTAGTCGGGACCGCATCGTTGGTGCCCTCCCGCTTCTTCTGTCAGGATGCCTTTTTATCTTCAAGGGCCTCAGCAACAGCGTGGGCTGAGTCGGTGTATTTGTTCGCCATGTCGAATAAAGCCTTGACAGAGTTGGGAGGCTTCCGTGTGAATTTGTCGATGAACGAGGTGTCTTTGACTCCTTTTCAAAAGGCGGCGATGATGACCTCATCCTTGACGTTAGGGATTGAGTCCTTCTTCTCAGAAAACCTCTTAATGAAGTCACGAAGAGACTCGTTCTTCCTTTGATGCAACTGATATAAGTCGTACTCGGAAGATGATCTCTCGTAAGTTCCCTGGAAGTTGGCGATGAAGCGTTCTCGGAGTTCTGCCCATGAGCCGATTGATTGCTTGGGAAGTCCTGTTAGCCATGTCCTCGCTGAGTCGGCTAAAGCGACTGGGAGGTAGTTAGCCATGACTTTGTGATTTCCTCCAGCTGCTCGGATTGCCGTAGTATAGACCGTGAGCCAAGACTCGAGATTGGTCTTGCCGTCATATTTTTCGACGCCTGTAGGCTTGAAACCCGACGGCCAGTTGACCTGTTGTAGCTCCTGGGTGAAGGCCGGTACTCCATCTTCATGAGGACTCCGACCCCGACTACGGTGGCGAAACCGCTCGTGGTGGAAGCCGAAGCACTCGTTCCTGTCTTCCAGTCGGCGTTGCTCGTCATCTTCTCGTTCGTGGTGCCGAGCGTTGGTGTCTTGCTGAAGGTTATGCCGTGGTTGGCCTCGGAGCCACCAATTGTTGTTGGGGGTCCTGAGTAACGTTTGGCGCGACCCCGTGTGCAGCCGACTAGAGCCGGCCGCTCGGCGTCGCTTTGAGGTGGACGAGACTGCCGCTGGGGAAGCCGACCGACTGGTCGGTATGAGTGTGTTGCCCGACTGTTGGTGCTGCTGACATGCAGCAGCGGTAAGCATGGCTTTTATCCTTGCGATCGTCGGGGTGGCCTGGTGATCAGGCCCAAGTTGGACCGTGTCCAGTAGGGTTGCGGCGGCCATGATGTTCTATTGTGGTGTGACGAAGACGTCGTGGTTGCCGACTTTTGTTTGGAGGGTTTGTTGCTGAGCGGTTTGCCCAGCCCTGCGTAGGCCGTCGTTGCGGGCGTGCAGGCGTCTTGGTTCTTCCTCCTGTTGTTCTCGCAGTCGGCAGGCTTCCTCCTCTTGTTGCTCATGTAGTCGGCGTGATTCCTGAGTAGGAGTAGAGCCTTTGGATGCCATGAAGATTTCTCATGGCGGGGAGAAGCTTGCCGAACTGCTGTCCGACTTAGAGTCGGAATCCGACTGGGAGTCGTAGTCCGACTGAGAGTCGTAGTCGGAATAGTTGGTGGGGGTGATTACAACTCCGACCTTCCTAGATCCGATCTCGAGCGGCCCGGGGCCGTATCCGAGTCGAACTCCAGAGGATCGGGTTTGCCGCGTTGGATGTAGATCGTAGATATCTGCGGCGTCGCCGAGTCCGAACGGGAAATTGACGATCTCTTCCTTTTTTGGCCCGATCTCGGCCGACTCAAAACCGAGTCCGAGTCGAACATCGAAAGAAAGAGTTGTCCCTGGACTCGGGCGCATTGGAGGTTGCCGCAGCATGTCGTGAAAGATTGCTGCAGCATAGTGTAGGCCGACTGGTGCGGAGTCGGCTGGTTCCCTGGCAGATTGGATCGGGTCCGAGTCGACCAAGGTGAGATTGCCGATCTGGTCGGCGACGAAGTCGAGGCTTCTAAATGCGATTGCATCTCTGGGGGAGAGTCTGCCGCCGTCGACTTCGGTTGCTGGATCCATCGAGCTTGTAGATGTAGATCGCGCCAAATCCCCTACCTGGCGCGCCAACTGTCGATGTTTTATACCGGCAATAAATATATGGGGCTACTCGGCGGATGGAAACTTGATGGATTGCAAAGGAACACAAGAAGATTTTATACTGGTTCAGGCCCTCGATGTGAGGTAATACCCTACGTCTAGTTTGTATGTATTCCTTTGAGGATATACGGTGGTAGTTCTGATGAACTTGTGTGCACCTGCCCTCATGGGGCGCCCTGCCTCCCCTTATATACTGGGGGACAAGGTTACAAGGTAGGAGTCCCCATCGGATTACGACTAGGAGATCTCCCCTTAGAGATATAACGCACCCGACTAGGACTGTATATTCCTTCCTATACAAGGCGAAGTCTGCCGAATCTATCTATATCTCTAATTACAAGGCTAGGCCCATCCTCTATCCGAGTGGCCCAAATGCTTGTCATGAGGTACCCGGGGCCATGGCACCCACACTAGCATTCCTCCTTTGAACTATTATTATTGTATAAGTCTAGCTGAGTACCATTCGTACTCACGCTGCATCTTTTCAGGTGAGGACTACAACGACATTGAGGTGGTCTACTATTATCCCGCCGAGGGTGGCGAGGATAATACGTAGTTGAAGTTAAGTTCTGCCCTAGTTGGCTGCCTTGTGGTATGGGTTTGGCACCACTGGTTTTTATCCTTTATGTTTATATATATATTCCACTGCTATCTTGTGTGCTATTCTATGATGAATTAGGGTGTGTAAACCCCCTATGTAATGTATATAACCCTACTGCACTTTTATCCATACTTAGAGTATTTATGATGTTTGTCAATTGCTTGCGATGAAAATATAAGGCTAGTCGCTTTCCTGGGGACTAGCTGAACATAAGTATGAATTTAGAAATGATGAGATGCATGGATATTGGTTCAACCGTAGACCATGTCCCTAGAAGTGTGTATCGTGTTTGATTGCCACCTTCGTGTGGTTTGACGGGCACACTTCGCCGTTTAGGACTGGTGAATCAACTCTCCAAATATCTCTTTATTTCTGAATTCGGCGCGTTGGATTTGTATTGTGAGTGGGTAAAGATAATGGCAAGGCTACGATGAGGATGGATGGTTACCGCATTTATTCGGTTTTTATTCGAGACCCCATCCATCTAGATATTTCGCGTTGTCATAATAATTACTCTCCATAATGCACTTCCGGGGTGCCCACAAGAATAACTTTTGATTTATAATTAAGAATATGTTTGACTTGGACGGATGATAGGGTGATGAAGGGATGGTGTTTCCCCGATGCACGTAGTTTCGTCTGGGTCGTTAAGGACCGAACATGTTGACGTCTATTCAAGCACCCTACATACTTCCACACGCCGGGAATGGGACGGCTTAAGTCAGTAGCACGGGAGGCTGTGGCCATCTACGCCCGTCCGTTAGTCGTGAGGAAGGATTTCCTTTGGACGGCCTCGAGCGCGCCTGGTTTTGGCCGGAGGTGCCTCCCGCGATGGTGAGCCCGCCTTAGTTACCACGCACGCACGTGACTAAATCGTCGGGGGCCCAGACATGGTTTAGGTGGTTGGGGCTAAGGGTGGGAAAGGTTTTGTTGTGACCTCTAGTCCGCACTTGATGTGTAGAGTGTGGGTATCGGTAGGTACGGATCAAACTAGAATGTAGCCGTTTGGCTTCTATCACATTGTGTGGGTAAAGATGTACACCTCTGATCAGAGTAAGAACTATTCGAATAGCCGTGTCCACGGTTACAGGACAACCGCTTGATGTGTTAGTCAGTCTATGTTAGCATCCAACTTGGGATTATTGTGGTGGTACCATGACTTAGGATAGTCATGGATGGATGTGTTTATATAAGAGGCTTGATGTTAAATATGGCTTGGTTTTAGCCATGAAAGATGGTATGCTTGTGTAGCATAATTATTTTGGGCAATGGTGGCCCATTGTTGATGTTAGAGCATGGGATTGTGCTCATTTTTACTTCCATTTCAGAACTATAAGCTTGCTGTCCTAAATTTTCAGATTGAGCTATTTCCCAAATGCTTATGTTTTAAATGTATTACTTGTTCAATAAAATCAGCTTTATGCAAAATCAGATCAACCTAGCCATACTCCTTGATGTATAGACTAGCATTACCCCTTTGTACTATTATTATTGTATAAGTCTAGCTGAGTCCTTGTTGTACTCACGCTGCATATCTTTCAGGTGAGGATATCGACGACATTGATGTGGTCTACTATTATCCCACTGAGGGTGGCGAGGATAATGTGTAGTTGAAGTTATGCTCTATCCCCAGTCGGTTGCCCTGTGGTTTGGTAATGGCACCACTGGTTTTTATCTTTTATGTTTATATTTTCTGCTACTATCTTTTGTGCTACTCTGTGATGAATTAGGGTATGAACCCTCTATGTAAAATATATGTAACCCTGCTGCACTTTTATCCATACTTAGAGTATTTGTGATGTTTATCAATTGCTTGCGATGAAAGTGTGAGGTTAGTCGCTTTCCTGAGGACTAGCTGAACATGAGTATGAGTTTAGAAATGATGAGATACATGGATGTTGGTTCAACCGTAGACCATGTCCCCAGAAGTGTGTATCGTGTTTGGTCGCCACCTTCGTGTGGTTTGACGGGCACACTTCGCCGTTTGGGACTAGTGAATCAACTCTCTAAATATCTCTTTATTTTTGAATTCGGCGCGTTGGATTTGTATTGTGAGTGGGTAAAGATTATGGCAAGGCTGCGATGAGGTTGGATGGTTACCGCATTCATTTGGTTTTTATTCGAGACCCCATCCATCTAGATATTTCACGTTGTCATAATAATTACTCTCCATAATGCACTTCCGGGGTGCCCACAAGATATATCTAATTATAGAAATGATCTTTGTCCCATTAAAATTAATTCTGGAGCTCCGAAAATTGCGAGAAAATTTTAGAGTGCTTATTAAATTGTGGGGAATTTACCAGAAATAAATGCCACCATGAAACACATAGAGTTCATTATTATGAATACTTAAACGCTTAAAATATTCCGACAAAAATCCTGGGAATATAAAAGCATCCAAGTATTTATTTTAAAATTTTCAACTTGGGATTTTTAATATTGGAAATTTCAAAATTTTATTCAAACACGTTTCTCAAACAAAAATTTTCTAGCGTATTCTTCTATTTCGATTTACCCAAAGAACAATTTTTAATTAAAGCGATTTTCAGGGCGTGACAAATCCACCCCCCTTACAGAAATCTTGTCCAGAGATTTGGGGCAGCTAGAAAGAAAAGGGTTTGGTTGATCTTCAACTCTTTCCTTTGAGCACTTTCTTCTGGTGACAACCCTTGGAATTGGTCCCATTGTTTGTCCTGGCGTAACTTATATACTTGCTTGTTTACAACACACGGACTTTCGGATGGTGTCGTGGTGCGCTTTACCATTTATCCTCCTTGGTGGAACACTTTCCTTCTTCTGCCAGGATTTACTTTGTCCGGTTTCTTTATCAATCACCTTTCTTCCTACCTTCTTACTAACTGTTTCTTAGTGTCCTCATACTTAGATTCTCATAATAGTGATGGAAATATCCGTCTGTAACTTTCAGGGTTATTGTAGGTGTCTTGTCCGATGGCTACATCAATTGCTTTGGTATCAGGTTCCTTCCGTCTTTAACTTCTGTCCTTGACACTTTTATCTTAGGTGCTACCCTTCAATGTAAACAGACTTAGAATCATGGTAACAACTGCCGGTACTCCTGAAGATAACAACTCGGTTGGGCATACTGTTGGCGTCATAAAATGGCTTTCACTAACTCCATCGACATAAACTGGCTTTCACTAACTCCATAGACATAAACTGGCTTTCACTAACTCCATTGTGAGTTAGTCATGTCTTCCCTTCTTCCAAATTCTGACGCTACCTACTTGTCTTTCTTTTACTGTAATGATTGTTGCGACCATGACGTCGTTGATGCTTCTCTGCGGTGACTGGCACTTCAGCTTTGGGTGAAGTCTCAAGAAATTATCCATATCCAAACATTGTTTTTCTGGTCTCGATTGTAATTGGTAAGGTCATTCTCCAGAGAAAGTTGGCGAGGGTGATCCATCAATCCTAGCTTGACTTGTTCCTTAATATCTTGCAGCATGTTTTTCTTATCTTCCTGATGAATTGCTTGGAAGGTGAATTAAGCTAATTGTTCATTACTTGTGCCTTCTTAAGTCCGCATAAAGGTTAGCTCTATCTAGCAGACATATACCAATACTAGCTTCCACTATCCAACAAAGGTCTATCGTCTCTTAGTGAACCAGGGTTTACGACAAAACTGAGTTTGCATATCTTAAGCTGAGCAGAGGTCATGATTGTGGTTATTACCGACCAAGGCTGAATCCAATATAATCTCTTTCTTCATATCACATGTATAAAACTGTCCATCTGTGGTGGAGAAATCAACGGGGAGAGAAGGTATAGAGCAAAGAGGGAGAAGGGAGCATCTTTTTTACTAAATATTTAAATTATTACTGAACTGTAATGAATATAGAATGTTGATTATTACACTGCCAAACTAGTATGGCCATATCACCACCTGACATACACCATATGCTACCCAAGCACACAAGCACCAAAGGAGCAAGCACCAGAACACTAACAAGCAAGTTAACACACGCGACTAAACTGAACGTGAAAACTATTCTTGAGGGTGCAGCTTAGGCTTTAGGAAGGTAATTGGAGAGCTTCTTTGACTTCTTCGGCTATCTTGACGTTCCTTCCCCAGGTGTGGCACTGGTAGATCCAAAGCGAAGGCGCTTGGCTTCCACTGGTGAGTTGTCTTCTTCCCGCTGAGGGGCATCGACTTCTTCTTTCAATTCCTTGAGCTCCTTTTCCAACTCTCGGATCCTCTTATGACGTAGCTCCTGGTTCTGTTGTGTCAGTTGATCCACTTGTCTTTGCAACTTGTCGATCTTCATCTGCTATGCATGTAGCTGGATTCTGGTTCTTTCCTAGTAGTTGGCGTGAAGGTCATCCCAGTAATGTAGCATAGTCTTCATGTGCATGATCATCATATTGTCCTCCTACCAGGTATTCTCACAACCATTCTGTAGACCTGACCAATTGTGAGAGGGATGGTAATGGTACACCGTATTTGCCAGAGCAATGTTGAAGTGATGACGGAGCTGGCATAAAGCTTCATAAGATACTTCCTCTTGAGCAGATAGGAAATGATCGGCTTCGGCGGTGAAGATGAGTCGAGGGAGATCTTCTCGGTTGGAGTCGAGAGTCACCATGATCTTGCAGCAGGAGTCTGTCCCATTGTTGGTAATTTTGTGGTGGTACAGTGGCAAAGTCTCATATCTGATTTCGGCAGCCATGCAGCAAAGCTTTGCCGAGAAACCACTGTCTCCAAGATACACACTTTCTCTGTTGGCCATCTAGAACAAAGTTGAAAATTCTAAGTCAGTAATCCTTCTTTTGTTGCCTCTAATTAGGGGTAAGGAGAGAAAAATCAAACATAGAAGAGAGAGCGAGCAAGAAGATTTTCACAAATAGTTTTTTTTTGGAAAAGATGTTCTTAAGGTCTGACCGTTTGGCTTATCCTACAGTCAAGATTAGCTCTGATACCAACTTGTCACGCCAAGAAATTTAGCCAATTTCTAGACTATTTTGTGTATTAAAATCCCTGTCCAGGAATCAAGCCAAGGTACACAAAATGACAAATCAATAAATAGATCCAAACGTAAATAAAGCATAAATACTTATAGAAGAGACACTTAGTCCTCACACAGAAGAAAATAGCAGCGGAAAGGCGAAATTAGCATGTCTTTAGCTCCACACCACAGGCAAGCTCAACTGGCGTATAAGCCAAGGTCCTCTAAACTCAACTTCGACACGAACAGTCTTCACTTCTGAAAAGGGGGACATAGCAAGCCTGAGTACCACCCACAGTACTCAGCAAGCCACACCAATGATGCATTCATGCACGGAATTTTCAAGGGAGGTTGGTGGCTCATTTGCGTAAAGGCAGTTGTAAACAGTGGTAGTTATAAAATAGGTAAAACAGTTGTTATTTTAATTAGTATTAATCCATCACTGAACAACGCTACACCACGTTAATCAGGCCCAAACCATCCACCTAAACTATACCAGTTCCATAAAGTCAAGTTAATTACATAAGGGTGAGCCCAATCACGGTGAGTCTTGACCAATCACCCATATCCGCGGGCACGGCTATTCAAATAGATTTACTCTGACCAGAGATGTACATCTTTACCCACAAGACATAGCCCCGCACGTGTTCCACGTGCCCGTAACCCACGGTGAAGGGGCCGTGATAGGACCATTCACGCAACATCTCCCTAACCATCCAACCACGCTGAGATTGCACCTGCCGACAGGACACCCCATATCGGCCAGGCTACCCCCCTTGCGCCACGATAAATCCAGAAGCCGATCAACCCAACCCTAGGCCGACCCAACTCCATCACGCCTGTGGAGGCCATGGGCCCCGGGTACCTCATTACCAGTACATGGGCCACTCGGATAGAGGATGGGCCGAACCATGTAATTAGGGATAAGATAGCACCCGGCAGGCTATACCTTGTATAATAAGGAAACATAGTCTGAGTCGGATAGGACTCTATCTCTAAGAAGGAAATCCCTTGGTCGTATCCGACTGGGATCCTTATCATGTACCCCTGTCCCCTAGTATATAAAGGGAGGCAGGGCACCCCTCAGGACAAGCACAACAAGAACAACCAGATCATCGATCTCCATATACCTCAGAGGAATAACACCTCAACTGGATGTAGGGTATTACCTCACCTTGAGGGCCTGAACCAGTATAATTCTCTTGTGTTCCTCTGCAGTCCACCGAATTCACCCTCGCCAAGTAGCCCCATAGTTCTATTGCCGGTGCAAAGCATCGACAGTTGGCGCGCCAGGTAGGGGCCCGACGAATTTCTCATCTAAAGATTCGATGGATTCAATCAACGGAGTCGACAGCAACAAGTTCTCCCCCGGAGACGCAATTACCTTCGGGAGTTTAGACTTCATTGCCAATCGACTCGGCGATCTCACCTTGGTTGAGGCAGATCCAATCTTGCCAGCCGAGGAACCAGCCGATGTAGCGCCAGTCGGCACCCGGGACACCGCCATCCCCTTCGACGATTTTCTGCGGCAGTCCTTTACATCGCCGAGCATCGGGACAACCCTCTCCTTTGGCGTCCGACTTGCGCTAGGCCTTGAGCCAGCCCGGGTTGGGCCGAGAAGGGGAGAGGTCGTTAATCTCCCTCACAGCTCCGGCAACGCTGCGCATCAAAATCCCGCGCAGCAGACCCGATCCCTAGCAATTCAGTTTGGACGCGGCCAAGCGCCGTTTCAGATTGGATCTAGAGAGGTCGAAGTCGTTCTCACTCCGATAAATTACTCGGAGTCCGACACTAAGTCGGATAGCGGTTCGAGCACCAGCTCGGACTTTAATTCGGCAAGCTTCCCCCTCTCCCGCGAGATCTTCATGGCTTCAACACCACCTTCCGAGGTACGCCGACTACAAGAGGAGCGACAAGAGGAGGCGCGCCGATTACAACAAGAGGAGGCCAACCGCGAAGCCCGCAATAACGAGCTGCGCCAGGCTGGGTGAGTCGCTCAGCAACAGATCCTCCAAACCAAGATTGGCGACCACGACGTCTTTGTCATGCCAAAACAGAACGTTGTGGCCGCAGCAACTCTGCTGGACACACTCCAGCTCGGGGCCGATCACCAGGCCACCCCGACTATCGCTAAGGTCAAGGCGATGATCACAGCTGCTGCCTGTCAGCAGCAACAGCAGTCGGGCGACACTGCTATACCGACCTACCGGTCGGGTTCTCCGGCGGCAGGCTCATCTGCGTCAACACGACGCTGGGCGGCCGGCTCCAGTCGGCAACGCGAAGAGTCCCGGCAAACAACGCTCGGCAATACCAATAATGACAACCGGCGGCGTCGCCAGTACGATCGCCGACCCAATCAGGACCTCTGAGTTCGACTGCACCGAGACCTTCGTCACACCATAAACGCCCGACGCGAAGAACGCGAAGAAGATGAACGCCGCCGACTGGAAGACGAAAACAAGCGCTTCGGCATCCACCACGAGCGATTACATCGCCAAGATCGAAGTCGGAGCCCTCACGAAGACGAAGGCATCCCAGCCTTCACTCGGGAGCTACAGGACGTCTTGTGGCCGACTGGCTTTAAGCCCACCAGAATCGACAAGTACGACGGCAAGACAAACCCAGAGTCCTGGCTCACCGTTTACACCCTAGCAGTTCGAGCTGCTGGGGGCGACAGCAGAGTCATGGCTAACTACCTCCCAGTCGCGCTAGCCGACTCGGCGAGGACATGGCTGACAGGCCACCCAAGGCGGTCGATCGGTTCCTGGGGACAACTCAGGGAGCGGTTCATCGCTAACTTCTAGGGGACCTACGACAGACCCGCTTCGGAGCATGATCTTTATCAACTGCACTAGAAGAAAAACGAGTCTTTGCGCGAATTCATCAAAAGGTTTTCTGAGAAGCGCAACCAGATTCCAACTGTCAAAGACGAAGCCGTCATCGCCACCTTTCGCAAAGGGGTAAAAGACGCTCCGCTTATTGCAAAATTCACTCGGAAGCCACCATCGACAGTCCGGGCGCTCTTCGACATGGCCAACAAATACGCCGACTCAGCCGAAGCGGTCGCGGAGGCCCTCGACGAGAAGAAGGAGCCCTGACAGAAAGAACAGAAGGCAAAAGCCGACAACGAGCCGTCTCAAAACAAGTCTGGCAGCCGTAAACGAAAGTCGGACAACGAGGTGGCCAACATGGAGCGCAGTCGGTCGCGGCCCCAGCTGAACAACGACTACCAGAAAGTCATGAGCGGGCCATGCCCCTTCCACCCCAAGGGAAAGCACACGGCCAAAGACTGCTATATGCTCAAGAAGTTCGCCTCCGAGCAGACTTCATCGTCTGGCGCCGACAAGGACAAAGACAAGCTAGACTCGGGTCCAGCTGACGATTTCCAAGATCCTCAAGCCGAGCTCAACCATATATTCGGGGGGACCACTCGCGTATGAGTCCAAACGCAAACAGAAGCTTTCAGCGCGCGACATCAACACGGTCTCCACGGCCGACACCCCCCAATACCTGCGCTGGTCAGAGATGGCCATCACCTTCAATCGCGCAGATCACCCAGATCGGGTTTCCCACCCGGGACGCTATCCACTCGTCCTAGACCCAGTCGTCAGGAACATCAGGCTGAAGAAAACCCTCATCGATGGAGGCAGCGCGCTTAATATTCTGTTCGCCAAGACTTTGGACGAGATGAAAATTCCTCGTTCAGAACTATGGCCGAGCACTGCGCCCTTCCACGGGATAATTCCCGGCCTGTCATCAACTCCACTCGGGCAGATAACTTTGCCGGTAACCTTCGGCACGTGGGATAATTTCCGCACAGAAAATGTCTGCTTCGAGGTCGCCGACTTCGAGACTGCGTACCACGCGATACTCGGACGACCGGCACTCTCCAAATTTATGGTGATACCGCACTATACATACATGGTGCTGAAGATGCCTGGACCAGCAGGAGTCCTCTCCCTCCGCAGCGACGTCAAGCAAGCCTTCACCTGCGATAAGGAGAGCTGCGAACTGGCTCAATCACAAGAGGCGGCAGTCGGGCGCGATAGCATTCGGCAAGCCGTCACAACAGAAGTCGAGGAAGATCAAGTTCCGGTGAAAAAAGCAGCGAAGTCAGGAATTTCAGCGGACTCTGACACGAAGAAGATCCCCTAGTCGGGACCGGACTCGACCCCAAATAGGAAGACGCGTTCGTCACCTTCTTCCAAGCCAACAAGGATATCTTCGCGTGGAAACCGTCTGACATGCCGGGCGTACCAAGGGAGGTGATCGAGCATGCCCTAAACGTGAAGACAGACGCCAAGCCAGTCAAGCAATGGCTGCGGCGCTTTGCTCAGGACCACAAAGATGCTATCCGGGAGGAAATTACCAAGCTCCTCGTAGCCGGGTTCATCAAGGAGGTCTACCACCCGGACTAGCTAGCAAACCCAGTTCTGGTCCAGAAGAAAAACAGAAAGTGGCGCATGTGCGTCGACTACACCGACCTCAACAAAGAGTGCCCCAAGGACCCATTTGGTCTTCCCGGATAGATCAGGTGGTTGATTCCATGGCAGGGTGCGACCTACTCAGCTTTCTCGACTGCTACTCGGGATACCATCAAATCAGCCTGAGGGAAGAAGACTGCTTGAAGACATCTTTCATCACACCGTTTGGAGCGTATTGCTATATCACAATGCTGTTCGGTCTGAAGAACACGGGCGCAACCTATCAAAGGGCTATTCAGCGGTGTCTGCACACTCAGATCGGGCGCAACGTGGAAGCCTACATCGATGATGTGGTGATCAAGACCAAGTCCAAACAAGACCTCATCGCTGACCTGGAAGAAACCTTCCAAAACCTTCGAAGATTCAAGATGAAGTTGAACCCGGAAAAATGCGCCTTCGGTGTGCCATCCGGAAAGTTACTCGGCTTCATCGTCTCGCACCGCGGCATCGAGGCCAACCCGGAGAAAGTCAACGCCATCAGGCACATGGCACCCCCGACTAACCTCAAACACGTCCAGAAGCTGACAGGCTGCATGGCGGCACTCAGCCGGTTTATCTCCCGACTGGGCGAACGGGGCATGCCCTTCTTCAAGCTACTCAAAAAGACCGACAATTTCCAATGGACTCCGAAAGCCCAACGAGCCTTCGAAGACTTCAAACAATTCCTCACATCACCCCCCATGTTGGCGTCACCTCTGCCCTAGGAATCGCTAATGCTATATCTGGCGGCAACAACACAGGTAGTCAGCACGGTGCTGGTGGTTGAGCGATCCGAACAGGGTCATATTCAAAAAATACAACGGCCAGTCTACTTCATCAGCGAGGTCCTTGCTGACTCCAAAACGAGATATCCACAGGTCCAGAAGCTGCTATATGGCCTACTTATCACAGTCCGGAAGCTAGTGCATTATTTCCAAGCACACCAAGTCACGGTGGTCACAACATTTCCACTCGGGGATGTCCTACATAATCGCGAGGCCACCGGCCGAATCGCTAAATGGGCACTCGAGTTGATGGCGTTTGACATCACCTTTCAGCCACGGACAGCAATCAAATCCCAAGCTCTAGCCGACTTCGTGGCCGAGTGGACAGAAGTCCAACTACCTACACCAACAGCAAAGCTAGAGTACTGGACAATGTACTTCGACGGTTCTCTACGGATCGGTGGCGCCGGGGCCGGAGTCATATTGACGTCCCCCACTGGTGAAAAACCAAAGTACGTTCTACAAATCCACTTCCCGGCTTCCCACAACATCGCCGAGTACGAGGCACTTGTTCACGGGCTCCGCATCGCTATATCACTCGGCATACGTCGACTGGTTGTGCGCGGAGATTCTGAACTCGTGGTAAACCAAGTCATGAAAGACTGGACCTGTCTCGACGATACCATGGCGGCATACTGTCAGGAGGACTGCAAGCTGGAAAACAAGTTCGACGGGCTGGAAATCACACATGTCCTACGCCAATACAACGACGCAGCAGACGAGCTGGCAAACATGGGATCCAAGCGAGAAGCAGTTCCAACTGGAATCTTTGTCGAGCAACTCATGGAGCCATCAGTCAAGAAGAAACCGGCACCGGATCAGTCGGGAGGCGAGCCTACCCCGACCACAGATGAGGTGTTGCACATATGTCAAGACTGGAGGACTCCTGTTATCAAATTTCTCATGGACGATGAACTCCCAGAAGATCGCAGTCAAGCCAAGCAGATAAAGCGTCGAAGCAAAAGCTTCCTGCTAGTCGGGGAAGACCTGTACCGAAAGAGCGCATCCGATGTCCTCATGCGCTGCGTCACCACCGAGGAGGGCAAGCAGATTTTGCATTCGATCCACTCGGGCATATGTGGCAACCACGCCGCATCCAGGACGTTAGTCGAAAAGGCTTACCAGCAGAGATTTTTCTGGCCCACAGCAGTAACAGACGCCAAAGACATCGTTCGCAAGTGCGAGGGTTGCCAGTTCTACGCAAGACAAACAAATCTTCCAGCCTAGGAACTCCAAACTATCCCCATTTCCTGGCCATTTGCAGTATGGGGGCTCGACATGGTCGGACCTTTCAAGAAAGCGCCAGGAGGGTTGACACATTTATTCGTCGCAGTGGATAAGTTCACCAAGTGGATTGAGGCTAAACCCGTTGCAACAATTACAGCGGCACGAGCAAAGGACTTCATCATGAGTATATTATACCGGTTCGGAGTTCCTAACCGCATCATCACCGACAACGGTACTCAGTTTGCGGCTGGTGTATTCCAAGATTTCTGCGACAATTTCGGCATCAAGATATGCTATGCATCTGTGGCACACCCGCGGAGCAACGGGCAGGTTGAACGAGCCAACGGCATGGTCTTACAAGGCATCAAGGCCAGGATATTCGACCGACTACAACCATATGCGGGCCGGTGGGTACAAGAACTCCCATCCGTTCTCTGGTCTCTCAGAACCACAGTTAGTCGGGCGACAGGGCAATCCCCTTTCTTTCTGGTCTATGGTGCCGAGGCTATGCTACCTACCGAGTTACAGTTCGGCTCTCCATGAGTCCGGGCTTAGTCAGAAGATGACTCCAACAATACCCGACTGGTCGAACTAGATCAACTGGAAGAAGCAGAGACACCGAACTATCCAGTCGGCAAGGTATCTTCAAGGCCTACGTCGCTACCACAATCGCAATGTCCGTGGCCGCGCCTTTTTGGTCGGGGATCTCGTTCTGAGGAAAATACAAACCACCAAAGACAGGCATAAATTATCCCCAATCTGGGAAGGCCGTTCATTATAGCCGAGGTCACGTGGCCAGGCGCCTACGACTGAACCGAAGACGGCGTCTCATCAGCAAATCATGGAACATAGAATAGCTACGTCCTTTCTATACCTGAGTTCTATAATTTTCATGTGTACAGTTCTTCTGACTCACTACGCCGCTTGCATCAACCGAGTAGTGAGTCGGGGGCTGCATGTATATATGTGCACTGTCAATAATATACGAGCTTATTTCACTTCGGTTATGAAGCCTTACTATGACTGTCACGTTTGCCCGAGTACAGCTTCTTACTTCGAACGTTTTTTAAGTTCTGACGGACTAACTCAGTGCATACTACACGATCAAGTAAAGCTAATGACAACTGAATAATAAGCTTGGCGGCATTGCACACATATTTACACATCCTTGTTTACACAAGTTCATATATCCCGACTACATAACATGTTGCCCTTACAGACCCAGGTCTCGAGTAATTATTTCAGCAGTCGGCTTCGCCCGGGCAATCAGCTCCAGCGCCTCCTCGGGCGTCATCTCTTTGGCAAACCCCTCCCCGATGGCTTCAATATATGCCCTTGGGTAGATGGACTTGGTCATCGCCAGGGTCTGAGCCACGCCGCGACAACACGCCATCGAGTACCTTTTCAAGGCACTCGGTGCATCCTCGAGACGCCCCTCTATCTGGGGGATTCTGCTGCAGCTGGTTCCCACTGGGCGGGGATCTATGAGGTCAAGGAACCCTTTCACGGACCCGACGAGGGCCTCCCGTGACTCCCTGATCAACCTTATCTCCTCTGTGTAGAACTGATACTAGGCCCGGACATTGGTTCTCATGTCTGCCCAGGCCCGCCGGCAAGTAAACTTGTCAAGTTCGGCTACACACAGAATAACTAATGGATTGGCTAAGATCACAGTCAGGTTGAGGACTTACTTTTGTAGTCGGCCTCCCACCCGGCCACGGTCTTCTCCAGTTCAGCCTTCTCCTTACCGAGCTTGACGACGGCCTCCTTTAACTCGGACTTCTCCCGGTCAAGCTCGGTGTTGGCCTTTGTCAAGTCGGCCTTGACCTTCTCAAGCTCGGCCTTGGCTTCTTCGGCCTCCCTCAGCTGCGATTCCCTCTCTGTTCGGGTCTTTAACTCCGCTTCGAGGTCTGCACCATAGATTAGCCAAGAGCTCAACCGTCCAGTCATGACACAACTGGGCAATCGGGAACAACGCAGCTGGATGAATACATCAACGGTTTAGTCGGGAAGATATACTCGAGGGGTTTACCTCTAATCTTTCCGGATAGGGCCCATGTCTCCGCCCTGAGCTGATCGGCGCCACTCTTCAGCCAGGCCTCCCTCCCTGCATGACGTGCCTCCATCTCGGCTTTCAACGCCCGAAGCTGCTCCAATTCTGCGAGGTGGGGAGCTACCTCGACCAAGATCTCCGTCATCGCCTCATTGCGGTCAACAAGCTTCTGCTCAGGATAAAAGACGAATCAAGGACGGAGTCAACATCAAAACACGAAGATTGCCAAGGCTCTACCCCAAGAATCCATACCGCAAACCCCTTGGGGGACCCACTGAAGGCGGCGCGAAGCAGGCTTTCGTGCTCTCTCCTTGCAACGACTTCATCAGCCTGAAGCTTTTCAGTACCGTCATGAGTTTCCATGTAAAGTCTGGGGCATCACACGTGGAGGAGCTTCTATCCGAGGCAGATGTGATCTTATTGGTGGCGGCACGGCAGCGCGACGATGACGCAACGACGACAACGGCGATGGGGTCCTGGCCTCAGCGCCACCGGTCCCCCGGCGACTCCGGGACCGGAACTCAAGGGGCTTCCGTCCGCGGCTCTGCGATGAGAGGGCCTCGGAGCTGGGGCCTCGGTCTCAATAGCCACCTCTCGGTCGTAGGTGCTGGGCAGCAGCCCTCTGCTGTCAGGCCACCTCGTCTCACGCGACCCAGGCTGTCCGCCGGATCAACAGCTGTGTTCGCAGCCGCTGGCCCTCGGCTGGGGCAGCTCAGAAGTGGAGCGGTCAGGTCCGACCTCCTTGAGATCGATATCGCCCGCTTGCCTGCACGACGAAGCAAGACATCAAGACATTACTTCGGCACACAAAGAGTTCAGGAAGACCCGGAGTAGCGCACCTCTGGAGAACTTCACTTCTTGCCGGCGACCTACTGCCCCGGCGAGCACTAGCTCTGCAGTTCGGCGCCGTCGGCTCACAGTCGGCGGAGGCGTATCAACCCGAGTCGGCCCCCGACTCCGTTATGTTGCTTGCTCGGCGCCTTCGCCCCAGGCGGCGTCTGCTCTAGCCGGCCCCTCGTGGGGCGCCACGGCCCCAGACCACCACAGAACACACGGGCTCTCCACAAGACAATGTCGGGCATCCCAAACCCGCAGAAACCGTCTCAACCTGACTGACCGCCTGTGGGCGTAGGACCAACGACCAACCAACTGCGAAGACCAAAACGAAAAAAAACCGAGGCGCCCAACCACAACACCGCCACCGCCCCCAAGGGCCGCCGAGAGCCACGCCCAGCGCGACCAGCGGCGGCCTTTATTTTCAAGCTTCCGCTCCGCACGTGCCAACCCGCGAACGCCCCGGCTCATGGCGTCCCTCGCCCCCCCGATATATAAAATCGGGGGCTTCTTCTCCCAAATCCGCTCTCTTGTGGAAGGTCGCCGGCCTCAAACGGAACCGCAATATGCAAGAGCCACCGGAACTCCTCGGCCTCTTCTCGACGTGGATGCGCGAAGACAATGGACGGAAACCCACAACGTCTTTCACCAAATTCTTCACCTGCCACTATAAGTGACCAAATCAACCCAAATGCTATCATGCTATCGCCTCGAACAACTTACGGTCCCGCAGGCAGGCATTCATCTCAGAAAAGAAACGAAGAGCTTAAACCAAAGAAGTTACCATGGAGGTCCGAGCCGAATGAAGCTATAAGCCGCAATCTGCCGCTTAATCGTCCTCGGGTCCGAATCTAGCGACCCTTCGGAAGAGTAGCGAACAGAACAGGTCGCGGTCACTTACCTCTTGTCCGCCGACTCGTTGCTCACTCCCGTCAGGAATCATTTTTGCCTTTGAAGGCCCATCCGCCCAATGAGCTCCTAACCCACCCCCGCCAATGACAGCTCTAACCCAACTTCAGCGGAGCGCTGAATACCGCCAATCGCCCTAATGATCAAAAAAAACACAGAAGCACCCCAAGGGATCCTCGGGTCAAGACCAAAGCCCTCTTGAGGCTAACCTCTGATGATCATCCACCACAACAACAGAGGTGCCATGCGCACCCATTTCTTTCAAAGGTCGGCTTGGACACACCAGGCTTTGACAACACCGTGGCGGCCACACATACCGCCAAGGTAAGACAACGGCCCGAACACAGAGGGAGAAGGAGCCCAAATCCGCAACAATTACACAAAACCACTCCTCCTGTGCCAGCCCTTCAACGACGAAGATTTTCAAGGCAACAATCAAAATCACAAAGTTATTTCCCAGTCATACCTAACAGCTGGCAAGACCCACTCGCCCCTCCATCACATTGATAGTGCTCTTGTGTGGTTGAGGTGATATGGAAACAGATGTCGGAACAGAGCATGAAATGGGGGTTCAACACCAAAAGCACTCCAAAGAGTAACAAAGAAGATAAGCCAAGATCCTGCAGAAGGAAGGTGAGGCCCAAGTAAATGGGGCTTCCAGAGTTCCACAACGACGACTCCAGCCGCGATCAACAAAAAGTCGAACAAAGAAGGACCGAAAAATTGCGCGGTCGAAGAAAGAAGCACAAGAGACTAATCGCCGAGACAAGACACAAGCGGGCACCTCAACGGATCGAACCACAAAAAAGGCACACAAAAAAACTAGCAGTATTCTCCAGGCCGAACGGGGGAAATCTCACCCAACCAAAGGACGAACTCATCCCTAGACCGCCGAGCGCGCAAGAGCGAGCAAAGAGTCACCTCGTTAAGACTGCCGCACTTCCGCTTCCGCAAGGCTCCAGCCGCTTAGCTTCACCGAGCCGCAATCTGAAATCGGAGAACAAAAAGCAACCCCCCGCCGCCCACCCGCGAGATCCGCACCGCCTTCGCGCCCGATGACTGCAGACCCACAGGCTGTGAGAAACCTATGAGGGGCAAAAAAGGCAAATCGGGGGCTTGGACGGCAAAAACGACACACGCGCATTGAAATCACCCCGCAAGATGTACAGCCAAGTGAGGAACTAAGCGACCAATAAGCCTCAAACCTAGGCAGCAACCCCAACGAGAGAGAGCAACGCGAAAAGAACGACCCGCGCGACACGAGCCATGGAAAAGATGAAGAGATGGTCCATTTGGGGGAAAGACGACGGAATCTTTTTCTCTCTCCGCCACTTTTAAACGAGCCCAACAACAACTCAACTAAGAGCAATTGCCAGCCGTACACAGCTCGCGCTGGGGCAACAAGATATGAACGTTCCCAATAGTAGCATGCTCAACTTAGTGGGCCGCACCCAGCGCCCTCCCGGCAAGAGTTCGAAAATCCTAATAAGCTGCTGAATGCAACTGAAGACAGGAGCAACAGAATGCAGTAGAAACAGATATGTTCCAATGACAGCCATGGTCATGCATAAACATAATATGCTCCGTTGCCAAATACATGTCTCCAAATCCACCCAGGCCAAGTCTCGAAGGACACTCTCATCCTGAATCAAGGATCATAAAGACCCTGCGTCTCTCAAATTACAATTCGTCGAAGACGCAAACCCAACGGCGTATCTCTCTCCGAGTACACCGGTAGCCACGCCCAGTGTGAGATTATTTCATAAAAGTGTTACTCGCCTACATGCGTGGCCCAACGATCCAGAATTGCCCCCCCACCCAATGACGCAACATACTGCTTACCCCACTGCACATTGCATCGCAGAAGAGCATCTACACTTTCGCCACGTCAGACCATGCAAACTCCACTCGGAGAGCACATACAATACTCTTTAGTTTCCTCCGGCCTACATGGGACCGCGGAGGACGTACTACACCTTCCGAGCTGGGACGCCACATCGGAAAAACATAAACCCTCCTTTCAGCTGGTCACATGACGCTGAAGAGTCCCATATACGAGTAACATTCTACTCGTAAGACTATAAAACATAATAATTTCGAGCCTGACATGAAGTCGAAGAGGTCCCCTATATACGGGAGTAGTTTCCTACTCGAACAAGACATACAATAAGAGAATCTAGATTCCGGGTTGACATGATAACTCTGAAAGAGTGCCTCCCACCCCCAATGTCCAACAGTAGCTAACTCCCTAATCGAGGCCAAAAAGACCTTTCAGGTTAAAGATCTGGACTTTAATGTTAATTGTCTTCACATTAAGCCACAACGCAGCACGAACACGCGCGACTACAACCATTAATAGGTGCCGCCTATTCGGACCCGCACATACGCTATTCATATATCTAAATTGAAGACCCTTTCTCATTCAGAAACCTCGCTGCCAGCTGACATGAAGCAGGGACATCCGAGCCGAGCAAACGACCACCATTGACCTCGACACAACAAAGAGCCTAACTCGAAGCCGCGCCCATTGCCCTCGCGGCCAACACACCTTCACCGGGGAGCACCACCACCCCCCCACCACACCACCCACCCCGTGACCACAGACCACACCAAACCAATGAATAGAACACCTCGGCATCAAGCTGTGACTTCAACTCATGAAGAGGCTACACAGGCAGCTCTCGTGGAGGCCATGGGCCCCAGGCACACACTACATTACAAGACATGGGCCACCTCGGACTAGAGAATAGAACACCATGTAATTAGGACTATAAACGATAGCAACCGAAGGAATTTACCATTGGAATATATAATAAAGAGAACATCAATCTGAGGTGCGATAGGACTCATTCATCACTAAGAAAAATCACCTGTCGTATCCGGACTGGATCGTAACTCAATGTACCCCTGATCGAACCTACATATTCATAAAGGAGGCCAGGACGACACACCCTCAGAGGCAAGCACAAACCCACCGAAGAACAACCAGCCATCTCGGACTCTCCATAATACCTGAGGGCATAACACCTCACATGGAGATAGGGTATACCTACCTTAAGGGCCTGACCAGTATAAATTCTCTGTGTTCCTCTGCAGTTCCATCCGAACCTTACACCCTCGCCGAGTATGCACATTTCTACTCTGCGTGCAAGCATCGACAACGCCCATCCTCACCATCGCGTGCCCTAGCAGATGAGGGCGAAGAGACGCATACAGCCCCAGCCGTGCCCAACACTGGACTTCGGTTTGTACAGAAATCTAAATGCCTCAAGGGATATCCCAGTCGAGACCAACGCACTATTAACGACATAGGTAGCGACAGACAAAACCCATGACACACACAAGAACCCACATTAGAATCCTTACTAGAATTGAACATTAGTAAACGAACCAATTCACAATGCATCAACACAATCTTACGAGCACATGGTCATCACCTGTATACCAAATAATAGAAAGAAGAGTGGATTATCCCCTCAAGTGAAAAAATCATGGTAACTAAGCATGGAGCTAAGCAGTCTCCACCCACACTAATATCTACCAAGTCACATAAAAAAACACCACGAATAGACAATCTACCTCTCGG
>RYFJ01001389.1:0-50581 GCA_003991445.1 Oryza meyeriana var. granulata
CTGGCGAAACGTTTAAATGAGAAAGCTAAGAAACTCTAACTTAATAGTAGCATGCAAAGTACGTAAACTGTATCATGATTTTAGATGAATTGGGAAAAAAAGTCAAATCGGAGTTCGACGAAGGATATGGCTTCGGAAAGATTAGAATTTAGAGAAATCGGGGAAGAATTGAAAAAGAATATTCTTATAATATTTCCTCCGAGAACTATAATTATAAAGAAATTGTTTTGGATAGATAATGAAGGGACGCCATTGCTCGGGCCCTTGGACTGAGGTCTGTGAACAAGAAAGATGGGTGTATACTGATTGCAGGATAAAGATGGTGCTATATGATTGCTGACGAGGGCCTAGAGGCCGAACGGCCAAGAACTGGTTAAAGGAGTCGATGGCTAGATGGATCGGATCGCGATCGGAGGTACGGGCTGTTCTCCTGATTTTGATGCAAATACGGCGCAGATGAGTTCGAGTAAGCACAACGTGGGATTTGCTTATTATTGTTAATAGATGGACGGCTCAAACTAGGGCTCGAGATCGATGATGAGATGGCACCGGTTTAGCGGATTTGAGGATCGAGGGCCTAAACTAATCCAAGGCGTTCCCAACAGTTCATGTCAGTCGGAACCTCAGTATAGGACATTCGGTTCGATGAATCTTGAGGTGGATCAATGTGACATTTGTTCGGGGATTTGACCATTCGGTCACAGCGGGAAGATACCGGGCTCAGTAAGAGCATAAAAGGAAGGGGGGCGGGGACAACTCAATCTATGACCAAAGGAGGGGCAATCTTGGGCTTCCGGCCACGCCGGGGCTGACGACGTTGGTGGTGGGGGAGGAGACGGCCGACGGCACGGCGACGGCGGCGAACAGGGACAGCGGCCCACGGCGGCCAGCTTAGGGGAACAGTAGGGTAGGCGGAGAGGATGCGCGCGACGAAGCAGGCGACGGGCAGCGGGACCAGCGACATGCGAGGGCGAGACCATCGGGATGGTCGTCTCGGCGGCGGCGCGCACCGAGGCAGCCACTCGGGGCGGCGCATAGGCAATGACCACATCGAGAGGAGAGATGGTGACCCTGGAGTCGGCACGCTGGCAACAGAGCACGCACGATGGTGGACGTCTACGTCGGATTGGCTGCCGACGTCGACAAACGGCGGAACGTAGTAGTATAAGTTGGGGCGCGAGGGTATGTCCTGCAGAAGAAGAGACGACGGCGACGGTTGCCCGTGGCTGCGAGGCGGCGCTTGGGGATTCGGCGCGGGCAGACGGCTAGGGCGGCAGCGATCAGGCGTGGGCGGGGCTCACAGGCGACGCGCGCGACGGCAGGGCGACGGCGAGCTCAAGGGCGGGTGGCGCGGATGTGTGCGCGCACCGGGGAGGCGGCGCGCTGGGAAAAGGTGCAGGCGGCGGCGATTTCTTTTATAGGAGAAGAAGGGGAAGTCCGGGCGGCGACGGCGCCGAGGACTGGCCGAGAGGCGGTTGCGGACTGCGCACGGGAGACGCATGAAGGCGGGAGTCAGCAGCGTGCTGGACTGGGTGTTGCGGCAGGGCGCGGGCGATGGTGGGCGCGCGGGCAGGAGCGGCAAGCAGGGTGGCGGAGCGGAGATGCGCACGCAGGAGGCTGGAGCTGGCTCGTGCAGCGAGTGTGGAGAGGAGGAAACGGAAGAGATGTGACGGGGAAAGAAGAAGGAAAAAGGAAAGGAAGAAAAGGGAAGAGAAAGAAAAAAGAAAGAAACCAAGGGGTTTTTTTTGGAAAAATCATAAATTGGAATTTAGAAGTTTTGAATATTTAGAGTCAAGGATTATGGGAGGACATGTGCCCCGGGTACCTCATGATAAGCATGACTTAGCGAGGATGAACTTAACATATTAATTAAATGCAAGTAGAAGATTGCATACATGACCTTGACGAAAGAAAAAGATAAAGTCTAGTTGGGCACGTTGTATTCTAGAAGGAAAATCTTGGTCGGAGTCCGATGGGATTCCTACCTTGTAAACATTTCACCTGGTATTATAAGGGAAGCAGAGGCCCTTGAGTGGGCAAAGAGAGAAGCAACGATTCACCAGAAAGAACCTTCAAAGGCATACTACAATGAACATATAGGAGTATTACATATCTCGATCTAACCAGTTAAATTGTTTCGTGTTCCCTTTTACATTCTATCAAGTTTAGGTCTCCGTAGCCCCATTATTCTAATGCGATACAACTCGACAGGTTTGCGCCTAGGTAGGGGCATCGGTGCAGAATCATCTTCGAAGTGTGTGATCCAATAATAGGAGTCGATGGGCATAAATTTTCCGAGCAACATCACCTTCGAGACCTTGATTCTTTGCATAATTCTGCAACATCCCCTCCTGATTCGGACCAGTACCGACGGCTGGAACAGCCGAATCCGTGCCGTCGCAGGACGCTTGTACGATCCTCACGATCTGTGGCAATCATTAAATGCCGGTCGAGACATCTTTCTTTCGGTGTTCGGATTCGGACTCGGCCTCGAGTCAGCAGGATCGGCTAAGAAAACGGGAGAATCGTCATCTCCGTTCGAATCTACGTCCGCGGATATCTTCAATAAACATTCGAGGGCAAACCGATCCCCTGGGTTCGACTCGGATACGGCCCCAGAGCCGCTCGGAGATCGGTTAGGAGTTGGAAGTTGTATAACCTCTCAACTATCTGATTCCGACTTAAGTCGCGATAGTTGTTCAGGCAGCTTCTCTCACCACGTGTGAAGTCGTATGGCGCTCCAAGGCTCGATTCCATCAAGAGCACGCCGACTGCTGATCAGCAAAAGAGGGAAGGCTGGCTGGCTACGAGTAAGACAGGCTGGAAGAGCAGACGCTGTAGGCGAAGGCACATGTCATAACGACAATTGCGGCAAGGCTAGCTGCAAATGCTTACGGAGATCTCCAAACTGACGGCGCCCGACGTTTGCGTAGCTTTCAACCAGAACGTTTATGGCTGTTTCACTCTACTAGAACACCTGCGTTTGGGCCTGATCAACCAGGGCACCCACAAGAGCAAGGATTTAAGCATGAGCACCGCGTGCTGCATTTACAGCCAACAAAAGATCGGGCACTTCAACGCCAATAGTCGGCTTTCCAACCGGGTCTCATCGGCATCAACACGCGGGCGGTCGGACTCCAGTCAAGCCGACTGAGCAACGCACACGTCACTCGCCAACACAATAATGACAGCGGCGTCGACCTCAAGACGACGTTGGGAATAACCAGGATGTCAGAGGCAGACATACGACGTGTCTTCGGCAAGACATCAACGCACGACGCCAGCTGTGAACCGAGAGAGATGACCGTCGCCGACTAGAAGACGAGAATGACCGCTTCCCCTCCACCATGAGTGGTTTCGCCGCCGTATGCGGAGCAAAGTCCCTCACATAGATGAAGGTTTTGTACCGGCTTTCACCGACGACTGCAACAAGTCGACTAGCCATCAGCTCAAGCTGACTAGAATTGAAAAATACGATGGGGAAAACTAACCCTTAGGTCCTGGCTTCACGTTAACTCTGGCAATTCGAGCTACTGGAGGATGATCACAAGGCCATGGCTAACTACTCCTAGTCGCTCTAGCCAACTCGGCGAGGACCCATGGCTAACAGGACTTGCCTAAGAGATCCAATCGGCTCCTAGGATGAACTCAGGAACGCTTATATAGCCAATTTCTAAGGAACTACGACTGAGGCCATCTTCCGAGTACGATCCCCAAATGTACCAGTGCCATCAAAGGAAGAACGAGTCTCTTCGTGATTTCATCAAGAGGTTTTCAGAGAAAGGGAATTCAATTCCGAAGATCAAGGACGAGGTCATCATCGCTGCCTTTCGAAAAGGAAGTCAAGGACACCCCGTTCATCGCTAAGTTTCCACTCGGAAAGCCTCCAAGTTCTATCAAAGCTATATTTGACATGGCGAACAAATACGCCGACTCGGCCGACGCTGTTGTTGAGACCCTGTTGATGACAAAAAGGCACCCCGACAGAAAGAGCGGAAATGGCCACCGATGACGCGGGCCCCGACTAAGGCTGGGAACCGTAACACAAGTCGGAACGACCTCATTACGGCAGTTGATCGCAACTGTCTTCAACCTCCTAGATGCGAAGATTATCAGAACGAAAAGTGATATGTTCGGAGGCTTAGAAGCTCAAATGCAAGGATGGCATCCCTATTTCCAAACTCGTGCAATACCAAACAGCTAAGTCGCTTTTCTAATAAAATTTTTTTCCTTTATATGATATTCTCATCTAAATGGGCTAGGAGCAACTCACTTCCCTATGGTTTGACTCGGATATGGCTTTAGTGCCAGTCGGGATTGGATCTAGGGGCTGAGATCGTCAATTCCTCACTCGGCCTCGCCAATGCCGCAGCCGCTTACACCTAATAGGTATACATACTGTGCATTTTCTGTTTTTGCTCTTAATGATTGCAAAAGTACTCGAGTAGCATAAATTCTTATCCGTGAAGCTTTGTTTCATCAAATACAAACTCAAGTCACCCAAAACGCGTGTCTGGGAAAAAGCCATAAGCCGATTCCCGACGCTAGGGGGCTATGACTAGTCGGACATAGTGTTTAAACGTAAGGGGTCAACTACTTGGGGAAATTAATATCAATAAGAGGAGGAACACATATTTACATATATTATAAAATAGATTAATTTTCTTCGGGTGATTGTTTTCTTCATCAGATGCTACTCATCCGATAATGTTTATAATGTAGGCCCAGTTCCAGATACGCGCAACAGGAATTCATGGCTATGAGCTGATCTCCTATGCTCGGGCTGGGACCAGTCTGTCATGTACACTTGGAGTGCAACACTTCAAGAATCACTCAGAATGCTCCATGAGGGCTACTGACCGAGTACTTGCGCTAGTCGGGACACGGATGTCACCCGACCTTGGTATGCCCCATGGGGGCTGATAAACTGGCCTTCGGCACTAGTCGTGGCTTGGTACTACTCACTGGGTAAGGTACGCCCCATGAGGGTCGCTAGCTGAATCCTATGGTAATGCAAGGTTCGGATACCTTATTTGGCCACAACTCTGTTTGGTAGGGTACGCCCCGTGAGGGTCGCCAGCTGAATCCTATGCTAATGCGAGGTTCATGTACCTTATTCGGCTACAATTTTACCAGGTTGGGTATGCCCCAAGAGGGTCGCCAGCCGAATCCTACGCTAGAGCAGCTTTCGGGTACCTATTTGGCCAAAGCAAGGAAACAAACCACTATTGGAGCTTTCAGTCGGAGGTAGCACCAAACCCGAAACCTACAGAGGTGCTCATTATTTTTCAAGACTGGGAAGACCCCAATCATTCGATTCCTACTAGAAGACGAACTTCCTAAAAATCACAATGAAGCTGAGAAAGTCAAGCAGCGGAGCAAAAGCTTGATCATAGTCAGAGAAGACCTATATCGTCAACGCGCATCCATAGTTCTCATGCACTGCGTCACACCTGAGGAGGGCAAGCAGATCCAGCAATCTATCCACTCGGGCATCTGTGGCAACCATGTTGCATTCAGAACATTAGTCGGAAAGGCTTATAGACAAGGATTCTTCTGGCCGACTGCGGTTATCGACGCTGAGGCACTCGGCTGGTCCTACAAGGGATGTCAATTTTTTGCTTGGCAAGCACATCTACCAGCACAAGAGTTGCAGACTATCCCAATATTGCAGTCACACATCTATTCGTCACGATGGATAAGCTCATAAAGTGGATTGAGGATAAACCTGTTGCAACCATCGCTGTGGCCAGGGCAAAAGACTTCATATTGAATATAATCTATAGATTAGAGTCCCCAATCACATCGTTATGGGCAACACACTCAGTTCACGATCAACGTATTCAAAGATTTCTATGACAACTTTGGCATCAAAATTTGCTATGCTTTGGTGACATACTCCTAGAGCAATGGGCAGGTTGAACAATGATCAAAATCTCCGGATTTTATAGGGCTGCGCTAGGTATGTCGGTTTGGGCCGACTTATTCGGTAGTAGGCCAAAGATATGAGTTCTAATAGCATGCTCTATTGGGTCGCCCACTAGTCACATTAAAATCGCAATGCAGGTGCTATTTTACAAGAACCGATTAAATAATCAGATGCACTTCATGCTAAGCCTATAGCCTGTTGTATATATTCGGTATCTTGGTATTTTGAGTATGAGGATATATCCTTATAAGGATCAACGGCTGTTCTCCATTAAAATTTGGGATTCAGATATCTCTCAAGCACACCTGACCACATATTGAGTTAAAATTCAAAAAGTGGTACTCGGCTTACATGCTTAGCCAAAAATTGCCCTGAGCAAAAATTCTTCCAGTTGACATGATGCTGAAGAGTCTAAATTCCGTGTAGTATACTACTCGGGAGAGACTGCAACGATAAAGATCTTTCATTTTATGTTTAATTGTTTCACAATTAAGCACAAAGTCGGGGGCTACACCTAATAGGTGTGCCTATTCGGCGCACACTATTCATATTTTTTCATAAAGCCCTTCATAGCCTTGTTGCCAGCTGACATGAAGCAGGACTCAGGAGAAGAAGCACTCGGACAAAGAGTACTGGGGAGCAATGCACCCGGGAATTCTTCACCGTAGAGGATGAGCACTCAGCATCAGCTGTGACTCAACTATAAAGGTCTCAGAGGCTGCTGTGGAGGCCATGGGCCCTGGGTACCTCATGAGAAGTATTAGGGCCACTCGGACAGAGGATGGACCTAACCTTATAGTTAGGGATGCAATAAGACTCGGCATACATTACCTTGCACGACAAGGAAAGGATATTGTCCTAATTGGGCACGTTGTATTCTTAGAAGGAAATCCCTTGGTCGGAGTCCAACTGGGATTTCTACCTTATAACCCTGTCACCCGGTATATAAGGGGAGATAGGGCACCCCTTGAGGGCAGAAGAAGAGAAGAACAATCTCACCAGAGACCTCAAAGGCAATACACCACAACTGGACGTAGGGTATTACCTCATCTTGAGAGCCTGAACCAGTATAAATTGTTCCGTGTTTCTTTGTAATCCATCAAGCTTAAGTTTCATGAGTAGCCCCATATTCTTATTGCCGATACAAAACATTGACAAATTATTTTGAAATATCGGAGTTTGGGGAAAATTTGGAATGTGGGAATATTTCGAATATTTTGGTATTGTTTTTGGGAATGAAACAAATTTGGGAATATTTATGGGATCCAAGAATTGGAAAAACTCTGAAGTATTTGAGGGTTTGAATTTTTGTGGAGACCAAGGACATTTAAATAAAAAGGAAATATGGATATTCAATAAAGGAGTTGAATATATTCGAGACGCTCGGGTTTGGAACTTCAGAGAATTTTCCCGAAGTTAGACTTTTCAGGGAATCAAAGATTTGGGAATGACAACCCGAGAAAGGTACAAAGGAATTTGAGAGAACGACCCAAAAAGGAATTGGAATTATTTAAATAATTACTAATATTGATCTTTGTAATATTAAAATTAATTTCTGGAGCTCCAAAAAATCCGAGAAAAATTTCAGAGAGTGTAATTACACACAACGAGTTTATTAAAAATGATTTTGACAATGATTATTAAAGAAAAATTTTTATTTCCCAATTTTACCTTATACTTAACTGATTTGCTTTACGATTTAATAGAAATTCTAGAAAATTAATTATTAATTAATTATTAATTTCCAAAAATCGGGCTGTGATAGGCATGGAGCTGTGCTTCGCTTCGGTCCGGCACCCCCCAAAGCAACGAAGCGGTCGAACGGGCGAATGGCAACATCCTCTCAGTGCTCAACAAGAGGCTCATCGACGCCCCCATGGGCACATTGGCCGACGAGCTCCCAGCTGTCCTGTGAGGGCATAGAATGTCTGTTACGAGGGCCACCGGCTTCACGCCGTTCAAGCTGCTCTTCAGCGACGAAGCCATGACGCACACAGAGATCAAGGGAAGATCCCTGAGAACCATCCTCCTAGAGGGACGACGAGCGAAAGCGTCTCCGTTGACCTAATCGACAAGGCCAGGGGGCAAGCGGCCTAGAACCTGGATCGCTACATCACAGCCACAAAGGCATGGTTCAACACCAAGCTGGCCCTGCATAGCTTAGTGCCCGGAGACATGGTGCTGCGGCATGCGCTCAACCCCGAGAAGTTCCAGAACAAATGGGAAGGCCCCTTCATGGTGACCCAAGCCAGTACGCGCGGAGCTTACCGCCTGGCTGGGCTGGACGGCGCTCTACTCCCACACCCATGGAACACGGAGGCCCTCAAGAAGTACTATATGTAATACCCTTGTGTGACCATTGCCACGGAGTCAGCTTTTGCTACCTACAATGTATTAGGTTATCATTAATGGAAACGGAGCGCCGCTCCGCCTTATGCACACGTATCTCGACGTATCTCGAGCACACTAAGTCAAAAGAAGGCCTCCGCGGAATCCCGCGTCGAGGCCGTGCACCTCCGCTAACAAGCATTATAGGTGTGCAACGCAACTCCTCCACTAACAAGCGCTGTAGGTGTGCAATGCAAGTCCTCCGCGAGACACCGCGTGCCTCCGCCACTGAGCGTAGCAGGCATACATAAAAAGAAAAACCTCCGTGGAATCCCATGTTTAGGGCGCGCACTTCCGCTAACAAGCGTCGTAGGTGTGCAAAAAACCCAGCCTCTGCAGAATCGCGTGTCGAGGCGCGCGAGTTTGCATTGCAAGTCCTGCACGAGACGTGGTGTTGAGGCCGCATGCCTCTGCCGCCGAGCGCAGTAGGCATACCAAAAAAAAAACCAGCCTCCACGGAATCGCGTGTCTAGGCGCGCGAGTATGCATTGCAAGTCCTCCGCGAGACGAGCATATCAGGCGTGCGAGGCTGAATCACCAGGAGAAGGCCATGTGCCCCTATTGGCGAGCCTTCCGAACATGCGAAACTAAGCCCCACCCCCCCGCCCCTTCCCCCCCCCCCCCCCCCCCCCGCTCAGACCGACATCGGGGCCATGTATCTACGCTAGCAAACGAAGATGCGAGGCATGGAGCCCCACCGCTAAGGATATGTCGAAATCACGCACCCCCGTTCAAGTTAAGCCCTTCGCTGGCGCGCAAAATAATGATAGCATGACGATAGCGATAATAACAACGAAGAGGTAAAGCTTCCCAACAAGTTTTATTATCTTTGAATCACGAAAATTACAGAACGACACACAGAGTTGGCACACAGGCTAAGCTAAGGTTACAGGTCAGAGCTACAAGGGATTATTTTCTAAAACTAGGCAGAAGGGCATCCCCCTACACCATCCCACGCTCCCAGGGAGAGCCGTGCTGGAGCCGACGGCTGGCCTGCCCGCTCCTGGGGAAACACTTTGCGTCCGGGAAACGGGAGGCAGGCCCCCTGCCGGTCACACACGTGGCCGGAGCCCCATGGGCCTTGCAGTCCATGCGAGGGATGGCGGCCGGGCCCCAAGGCTGACAAATCATACCCATCCACCCGTGAATGGCGAACGGTCGAAGCCCCCCGTCTTAGACTCGAACGGGCCGAAGTCCAGGCACGGAGGTGGCATGACAACGGCCCCCGCAAGGCACTGATCCAGAGCTGGTAACGGGGCGACGGCGTCCCGGGTCGACGGAGCGGGTGCGGGAGGGACTGCGTGGAAGACCTGGCAAAGATAGACAGCAAATAAGGAACGCACGAAGGCGCCCACCTCAAGAGATATACAACAGGAAAGGAAGACAATGCGTTAAGTCGGAAGAATGCATTAAAGGTAACACGCTAAGTACAACCGGAGCAAGGAGGGGCTAGTCCCAGGTCCCAGCACAAAGGCAAAAGGGGAGAAGTCCTAACCCGCGTACAACACTTAACAAAAGAAAGGAACAGGGGAGAAAGGGGTCATGCTCTACACCTTCGGGGAGCCTTTCTTCTTGCCCTTATTGGAAGCCTTCAGCTTCGCCACGGCAATGTCGTGGCCCGCTGAAGGCCAGATCCCCCATGCAAAGTCATCGGCATCCCGGCGGGACGAAGCAGCCATCGTCGAAGCCCCTTGGAGCAAAGGAGCCACCAACGAGGCCCCCGCGCGAACAGCGAGGCCAATGTGCTCGCACCCCTAGTCACGGTGGAGGTAGGACAGCATCCGAGTAGTGGCCCAGGAGCACCATGAGCCGTACGCCACCACGGCCTTGCCAGCGAAGGCCCCCGCCTTCTCGATCCAAGCAAGGCGCTTCGCCGCCGAGGCCCCATTGCCAGGAAGCGATGGAGCCTTGATGCCCAAACTAGCAAGGGCCACCTAGAGGGCCTAGGCAGCCGTAGCAGCATGAGTGCCAAGGGCTGCCAGCGAAGCCTTGAGCTGGGCGGCGCTCCCACGGAGCCCATCGGCTTCCCTAGACAGGCGGGCCACCTCCGCCCGCACCTCTTGAAGCGCCCTCTCCGCTCGTTCCCTAGAGGCCTTAGACTGGTCGAGGTCCTCCTTAGCCTGCCTCTCCTTCTTCCGGGCCCCGCGAAGCTCCCCCTCCACGGCGTGTTGGGCAACGACCGCCTAAGCCACCGTCCCTTGGGCCTGGGCAACCTCCCCATCTCAACGGAGCCGCTCGAAGTGTAAGGTGGCCATGTCTCGCCCACCGCGCTCGATGGCGCCCAAGGCGGCTACCATCAGCTGCCATGCCAGTGAGTGTTGCAGCTCGGAGAGCTCCGCTGAGTTCAAGTCCACCGCCAACGCGTGACGGTCCCCAACCAGTGGAGCCCAGTCAACCAGCACCTCCTCGAACCGTAACCCAGGCAGGTCCCCAGCATGGAACAACCACCCCCCCACCAAAGCCAAAGGCCCGTGCGGATCGATTGGGAGATCCGGGTGGACCCCAGGACCAGAGCTAGCCCTACCCACCTCCCGGGCCTCTGGGGCGGGGTGGCTGGGTTGCAGCCCTGAGGCAATGGACGAGGGTGCCTCGGTCAGCCGAGGGGAGACCCACGGCGGAGGCGACACGGCAGCCCCCAGCTCGGTCGAACCGGGGGATGGCGGGTGAACCGTCTCGCCGTCTAAGGAGGAGTCTGGAGGACCCTGCGGAACCGAACATGTCAAAAAAAAAGGGAAGGAGAAGAAGAAATAAATAACGCAAGGAGACATGCCCACCAGGCAGGCATACATCCCACGCGGTCTCCCCGCTCCCCTCCGCGGACAGGACAACAACCTCCTGTTCCTCGGAGGAGCTAGAAGAGACCCTCACGGCGGCCTCCGAAGATGGGTCATTGGCCGAGGCCTCTGACACGGCCAACACAGGGTGGCGAGCCTGGAGGGGGACCGCAGCGATCGGAGGCACAGCCTTCGACGGTCCTTTGGACCTCTTCGCACCGCGGACGTCCTCCACACCACACTTGCCTTTGCTCTTCCCCCCCTTCTCGGCCTCAGAATGCTTGCTGAGCTCTGGGGGGGCGGTTTTTGCCCGGCTAGAGGGCCACCTGCATAAATGGCGGCTGCCTGGCCACTGAGTTAGGTGCCGCCTGCAAAAGGAAAAAACGCCCCTCACGAGGGTGATTTTTTGGTGGCTCGGTATAAAACCCCCTTCCAGCCTCCGAAAAATTCATAAAATTGTCAAAAATACCAGAAAAAAGAAGAGAGAGCTGAGAGGGGAGGCAAAGGAAAGCGGCGAAGCCCTATTGGTTTGCGGATTTATGTGCAGGTAAAATCTTATGTCCCTTTGCAATTTTTATTTGTATTCATGAAGTGATGTAGTATGTGTAGTATTGTACTAGTTATTTCACGGGCAAGAGAATGTTAGGCATGGTCCATAGGATGTAGATCTATCGCAGTTCAGCTTAATGGCTAAGGGCATTGATAGGCCGGGTGAGAGAAGTTAGGTTTATCACCCAACCAAATAGCCAAAGCAGATATGCCTCCAAGCTCCGTCGCACCAAGTAGTTGTCGGCATCAGGGTGTAGCTGATCAGGCTGCAAAGCAAGATTATTGTTAGTTCCACTGTTGCTTTAGAGATCGGGTGATTATAAATCTAAGAAATACACCACTTACAGTGAACTGTAGCAGTCACGCCTGCGAGGGGCCGCTTGTAGTGTAAGGAGGTAGCGAACCTGGCGCACCAAATCCAGGCAGGCGCTGCACGTGAGTGAACCGAACAGTGATGTCCTGCGCCCATCCATGCGCCCGGTCAACCGGACTCATAGTGTCGCCTACGAGTGGAAGGCCCAATAGGTACGACACGTCCTGAAGTGTGGGAGCCATCTTGCCGCACGGTAGGTGGAACGTGTGTATCTCCGGTCTCCAGCGATCCACCAATGCTGCCAGAAGTGACCGGTCAACGTCCCACCGCCTCGCAGGGTCCCTCTCATCCGTGTGGGCTCAACTAGCCTGCACAGCGGAAGAAGTCCAGTCTCACGCAACCTGCAAATATAGCACCGTAGTCAATATTGCGAAACATAGATATATAAAAGTGTGGGGAAAAAAATATTGGTACAACTCTTATCTCTCACGGAACCGGGGGTCTATACGCAAGAGGTGACGTGAAGGCCGTGGACAGAAAGTGCTCAACTCAGCACTCTCAATGGCTAACAGGTAAGATCGGTGGGACCGGTCGAGCCCCTGGTCGAGCAGCTTCGGTGTCTGATACACCATACATGCATGCAAACAAAAAGTTAGCGTAATTTTTATTGTGAAAGCAAAAGGTAAGTGTCAGTTCGTAAAGTTAATTGAACAACCACATTAAAAAATATTGTAAAAGTTCATAGCATTATTACATGACAATAAAAGACGACAATACGGTACATATCGTTCTATAACAAAGATCAAGCACGCAATATAGCAGGAGAACTTAAGTTATAGAATCTCTATTACATTGATACATGGACTAACACTACACCGCAGCACCACCATATGCACGAGAACGTCTAGGACGGGTCGCCTTGAAGTGGTGCCTTCACCCGGGGGACGACTACCATCAGTGCCTAAACCCGATAATCCAGCTTCCGCAGCACTCGAGCCCATGCATCTTTCAGACATTTCTTGTAGGTATAGCCTTTCTGGTCACACTTTGAACAACATTTACACCTTCCACCCCCTTCTAACTCATCCATGTCATTACAAATGCGTCTTGTCTTACAGTGACCTATTTTGTCCCTCAATTTTGTTGGGTCAGGAATATAGATAACTTGGGATGCTAGGTAGTAAATGTCCCCACAATACCGAAGCCATATATCTCGCCATTTTAGGTACTGAAGATTGCTTCTTTCCTAAAATAAGGTGAAACAAAATGGCGTGCTTCTATCTCGCACTCACCGCTCGCGGCAATAACATGAGAACATGGCTTATGGAGAAGAGTAGGCTTTCGGCATGAGCACTTGCAGGTTCCGTCTTCCTTCAGCATGCACTACTGCACAACTCTTTTATGGTAGATTCCACGCATGTCCTTATCGACACACAATATTTCAATCTTGTGCTCTTATGTACCTTGAGGTATATCTCAATGTCTTCGGGCCTTATTGCTTTTATCTAGCATGTACTCAGTCAGTAATGTGCCAAAGAAAAGATTATTGCCTGCCATGGAGGGGCCAGCTGCTTTGAACTGATCTCTGAAGTACATGCATGTGTCATGCAAGATAAATTCAACAATGCTAACAAGTGGGAGCCCTCGAACACCACACATCACCAAGTTGTAAATCTCTGCCAAATTTGTAATCATTATGCCGAATCGAGAATCATCTTTGTCAAACAACAAGGCCCATTTCTCCTTTGGCTCATTCTCAATCCACTCCAAAAATTTCCTAAGCAACGATGCCGACCTTCTTCTCATATGATGTCCATCACTTGGGAGAGGTCCAAGAGCTTGTGGAGCCTCATCCTCCACAAGGGTAGCCCTCATGGACTACTCCTCTGTTTGTTTAGACATCAGCTCATCCAACCTCCTCCAAAGCTCATTGAATTTCTTCTCTTGATTCTGGGCGCATAGCCTCTTAAAAAGATCCATAAGGTGCTTATTCTTAAACTACCTGCAGAAATTAGCACCCATATGACGCACACACCATCTACTTTGAACATCAAACCACCTTGGTGGGTACCCCTTATCTACGCAGCCATCCCTCAATTCCTCAATTGCTCGCAGCAAACTGGCGTGACGGTCATGTATGGCATACGTCAGGCCTCAATTATACAACTGCAGACTTAATCCGTTCTAGGAATCAGTACCAGCTATCAGTGTTCTCACCCTCAACAAAAACAAAATCCATGGGTAGAACTTGGTTGTTCCCGTCAACTCCAATTACTGTCAATATTTGTCCTCTGTATTTTCCAGTTAGGAATGTCCCATCAATGCAGAGGATGGGACAACAATGCACAAATGTCTGAATGCAAGCACCTAATGCAAAGAATACCCTTTATAACACACTTTGGTTACGATGTGCAATTGATGGAAAAGCTTTTAGGTCATAATAGGTCTCCGGATCCTCTGAAGAATGCAGGCTAAAAGACAAGGCAAATTATCATACGATGCTTCAAATGTGCTAAACCTTATCTCCACAACCTTTTGTTTCGTCCTCTATGCCTTCGCATAACTAATTGTGTACTTGAATTTCTCCTCCATATGGTTAACAATTGACCTTAGTTCGTACCTCAAGTTATTCACAACGTGGGAGTATATCTCTGTTACAACAAATGCAGATGTCATATTTCTATGGTATTTCTTGACCCCTTGTAAGTGACATGAATGCTCGGTTACGATTGATACTTGCTAATAATCCTTCCATTTAACCTTGAACGCGTGCCCCCGCCATGGACACCCATCCTTCACACACTTCACTTCATACACTGACTTGCTAGACTTCATGACCCAGAACTCTCTCTGAAGTGATACCACCCATTGTTTTACTATCTCCTTTAAATCCTCTATGTATGCATACTTAGTTCCCTGGATGACCTCGTTCTCCTTGTACTCCCATGGCACATGATGCCGCTCAGAGATAACAAGCCCGAAGAAGTTCTCGTTGGTCCATTCTGCAAGCATTACGTTGTCCTCATCGGACAATTCATCATCCTCTGCATGTTCGTTATTATCATCTTTCCTATCCATTTCCTCAACGATGGTGTCGATTAGCTCTCCCTCGTCTGCCGCACCTATTGGCTACCTATCTTCTTTATTCTCTACTTCATTTTCCTCTATTGTTTCGATATCATCTCCCGTCGCACTTGGACCCTCATCATCTTGTACGGCTATTGCAATGGTGTTATTCTTCTCATACACCGACACAAATATGTCAAGTGACCAACCACATTGGAATGCATTCTCCATATACCATCTTCAAGTGGCAGTGCAATCCACCGGCATCCGTTCCAAAAAAAACCTTTGACTGCACGACTCACTACAACATACACGGTTATTGCGTTGATCTGGGGGTCAACTTGGAAGCCTCGCATCAACTAGTTATACACTGACCCGAAACTTCTCTCACCTGGCCTATCAATGCCCTTAGTCGTTGAACTAAACTCCGATAGATCTATATCCTGTAGACCATACCAAATATTTTCTTGCCCGTGAAATAACTGAAATATCATCTTATTTGACATCTCTATTGATAAAAAGTAAAGTTAAACTAAGTACCAACATGCTCATCACATCTAATAACATGTAATCGATATTCTATAATTACCATCTCTACAAAAATTATATCGTCTAATAGGTTGATCTAAAAAACTACAGATCTACGAGTGTAACAACTTATTTTCATATTGTACGATACACGTAACTAGTATAATACTATATCAATTCATGAATACAAATAGAAATTGCAAAGGGACAAAAGATTTTACCTACAGACGAATCCACAAACCGGCAGGGCTTCGCCGCTTTCGTTCGCCTTCCCTCTCAGCTCTCTCTTCTTTTTTTCTGTTATTTTTGGTAATTTTATGAACTTTTCGGAGATTGGAAGGGGGTTTTATACTGAGCTAGCAAAAAATCGCCCTCCCACAGAGCAATTTTTAATACTTTTGCAAGCGGCACCCTGCCTCAGCAGCCAAGCAGCCGCCATTTATGCAGGCAGGCCCCTGGCCGGATAAAAAGTGCCCTCCCAGAGGGCGGTCTCCTGGCCACCTGCAAAATGACCAGCCCGCAGGAAAAAACCACCCTCTAGGAAAGCGGGAAGGGGCCCCCCATAAAAGCGGCGGCCCCACGGGTCGGCCATTTTGTAGGCTGCCCCCTTGCTGGCAAGGGTGCCACCTGTAAAATAGCAGACGGCTCGACGGCTGTCTAATAGTAGCGACCGACGGTTGTCTGCCACGCCACTAAAAGGCCCTCTCATAGGGTGTTTTTTCCCAAAGAACGTTATAAGTATAGATTTGTAAAATTTTGAAAAAAATATACTTTTGTAAATATTTTTTTTAAAAAAATATAAAAATAAAAAATTCACGGGGATTTTGGTCTATTCCTGCAGAGTGAGTTCACTCAACACCTTTCATACCCACACTACTGGTCCTATTCGTGCTATGATATGATTAGCTTCACTATGGTCATGTGTGTTAATTGCAGGATCCAAGCTACGGAGTGCAAAGAATCAGCCCCATCAAGCCATCGTGCTACTGAGGTTTGTGTATACTCTTCCTCTAATACATTTTTTCGCGTTGGCCGGTGAAGAATCTTAGAGCAAATTTAGTCCAACAGTGAGAAAGGTTGAGTATATAGATTTGCTATTGATCAAACGTTTGAATTTTTGGATTCTGTCAAACAATAGCATTTATCGTTGGATGAAGCTTTGAGATTTAGAATGAGAGAAACAAGTTTCAAGTTGTACTCTTAAGTTGGTGTAGTTATACTTTTAACTTATTATAGGTGACATTATCAATCACATGTAACTTTAGTTATAAATTTATGTAACTTAGTCATAAATATGTGTAACTGCATCTAACTTATCAATCACGCGTAGCTTTAGATATAAATTTGTATAACGCACTTATAAATATATACAACTATAATTGATTAATGGATTTTTTTTAAACGTTTGATCAATAGGTGATCCTTAAGTACTAATGAAAAAAAATTGGTGTACTCGCTTAGTTAGCAATTCCTTAATAAAATCGTACAGACATACATGTGTGACACACATATCGTGAAAATGAGAAAAGAGCTAACTATGAGCTGTGCTGCATCTCCTCACAGGTAGACCGGATGTGGACGAGCACGCTACCATTTCGATGCCATGGCAAGAACTTCCAGTAGAGATGCTAGGGTTAATAGTTTCAAACCTCTCTTTGGTCGATCGACTACGATTTCCATCAGTTCGCAAGGAGTGGAGTTCGGTTTCCAACCCAGTTGCACAAGCAAAGGTCCGTCCATGGCTCCTGCACTGCGTCAGGCAAGACGGCACTCGCAAGATGTTCACCATTTACGCGGCGTCGAGTACGCTATGGAGGTTGGTAAGTTTGACGCCGACGAGCAGAAGGCTTTCCGCTTCTCAAAAGATGGCTGGGTGATCGTAACCCGCGGCATCGACGACATCTTCGTCATAAAACTCGTTCACGAAAGAAATTGTGGAGCTCCCCATGTTTGATGACTAGTACAACTTCACCGGTGTCTCATTCTCGTCGGTGCCGACTTCGCCGAATTGCGTCTTCCTTGAGTGTGCAGCTCTCCCAAAGGCGATGGGATCAGGGTGTGCACATGCCGGCCCAACGAGGAAGAGTCCGAGGATGAGGAGAGAGTGACATGGAGTGAGTTTGATTTCGAGAATGACGACGTGCTGTTCCCGGTGGCGCGGAACAATCCGGTCTATTTCCGAGGGGAGTTCTACTTCCTCGGGCAGAAGGGCAACCTTGCCGTCTTTCACCCGGGCAACAGCAAGTGGAGAATCCTCAACAAACCGGAGCCCATTCACGCCAAGCTGACTCCCTACGATGAGGGCAGGGAAGCTTGTTACCTGGTTGAGCTCAGAGGGGAATTGATAGCCGCGTTTGCTCAAACTTGATGAGTCCAAGATGGCATGGATTGAGATTGAGGACATTGGTGGAGGAACACTGTTTCTGGATTACAGGGCTTCTATGGCTATGCCATCATCTGAAGCTGGACATGGCAATAGGATTTATTTCCGGAGGTTTAGTGAAGATTGAAAGCAAGCAATTTTCTACGATCTGGAGGCCAAGGAGTACAGCCCAACATTCTACAGTGCTAAAGAACCAATGAACTGTGTTTGGTTTGTGCCTAAGCTACAGGCTGATGAAAAATCAGCATCTTAGACACAGGGGGAAAATAAATCCTAGCCATGTGTCCATGTGTTACAACGGACAATAGAGGACATCTGTTTATATGCTAGAAAGCCTCCTAAACCTTTTATGTACACAATACAGAACTCATCTCAAATGCCCGAATATGGAAATAGTTGTAATGAAGCAGATGGTATTCAACGAGAGTTATTTTACAGTCCTTAAGAAAGTATTGGAAGGTACCACACTTTTCAGTTTTAAAAGAAGGTACCAAAATTTACACTAAAAATTTTGGTACCTCCCGGTACCTCTTAAGGACCGTAAAATTTCTCATTCAACAAATTCACATTAGTTACAAATCAAGAAGAAACAATGACAGTAAGAGGTTGTGGTCACACAAACAACATCTTCCTTTCTTCTAAAATTGAAATATTTATGTAGGATAACAAGCTAATCATAGCTACCATACAAATTGCTAAAACAATTCCTTTTCCAAACAGCAACAGTCTTCTGAAATCTCATAAAGATGCTGATAGCCTAATATTGTCTGCTGCTACCTAAACGCAGTCACCAAAGATCATAACAAAAGGAAAACAATTTGAGAAGTTTACCACAAATGCAGAAAACCACTGTAGGCAGAATGATGTTGTTAATGGAGACCGGCTAGACCAGTTCATAGTCCACATCACTGAAAATAACACCATCATCTTCCCTGTCCTATATTAAGAAAAAATGACATGGTTGGATACTCTCTAAGCTTTCAGAAAGCGTGTGAATGTTACATAAGAAAGTCATATTTGGTAGTTTCCAGCATGGCAGCACATTTTGATTAAGAAAACCATGGATGTGAAACAAAATGCAGAAATACCTCCAATCCAATCACTGCAAGGAATATGAAATAATTCATTACATCATATGTTTATGTTCTTTCTTACAATGTAGCCTAGAGCAATTTATTGTATTATATAGCAAAAACATCTTGAAGGAATCAAAGGTACATGCTTGTGCCAGAATTGGTAACGAGACAGCCAGGCCAAACTGATTGACTCTGCAACATATGTGGAACAAACACGGTTAAAACTCTGAGCCAAGTCTTCCCTAAAACAATCCACAAGCCAGTTAATGCTATGGGCATCGGACTAGTATTGGTTGATATGCCAACTCCATCAACAAGATATACACATTCTTGTTCCACCAAATTCAAAACAAATCGGAGGCTAAAATCAGTCATATCTATGACCTGAAATTTTGGAGGCAGGCCCAATAAAAACAAAATAAGAATTTACACAAATGTAATACTTCCCCTGACAACTCTTGTTGAGTTGTAGTGGACTTCTGGTATGGCATAACAACCAGTGAGGGTTGTTTGCAAATTGTAAACGTGTTATACTCCAAATGGAATAACATAGATGTAAAAGAAGGAGAAAAAAAATCCTTCCTGATAGAACTACCACTCATATGTGGGGTGGGATGGTGGTAGGGGGTTGTGAGAAGCTTCGGCCGATAAATATCAGTTAAATATTCTAGGGAATACCTACCAGAAATTGCAGTAATTAAATAATATTTGGAATCTCAGGAGACTAATCCATGGAGTAAGGTTGTATTGCAGAACATGATTAAAAAGACATAGCCAAGGAGGCGTTACTATTACTTGCTAGGAAACCATCAAGCACTGCCTTTGTAAATGCTTGCTTTGTGATAACAAATGTACAACTGTGACTTATGCTATGTAAAGAGAAATTCTTCTGCCTCTGTTGATGAAGTAGTCACTAAAATGTTTGTCATTTGGAGGCAATCAATTTTGGTACCACATATCTCACAATTATCGTTTTGTTCTTTGATTTATTTAAACCTAGATTTTCTACCTTCTATAGAAAATGAAAGGAAAAGGAATCATCATAGACCTATGCATTATGCCTGAAGTCAACAGATCATATTATTTAACTAAGTCAAACTATTTCCGGTATGCCAATGCAATTCAGCCTCAAGACCAAAAAAATCTGTCAGCACAGAATTAGGCTTATATTAGAACCCATGGCAGGTCCTTCGGTAATGATTCATGTAGAACATCTTTCAGGAATCAGGAGCAGCAACTATTAGCACAAAAGGCTCCAGGAAAAAGCAAACCTAAATTTTGTAGGAAACCACTCCTGATTATGACTGTGACCTCTCTTCAACAGAGTAGCTTCTTTCTATCTGAACATGCTATCCATCTTCATCTCACCTTTCTATTTGATCCTTTCTGAACGTTCTATAAACCCAAGTAAATGGCACTATAATCCAGAGAGTACAGAGGCATTAATTTCGAAATGACACTGAATATTCAGTCACATTTAGCATCTATAATCTGTACTCTGGAACATTTTTAATAGAGTGAGTGATGATAATGGTTCAAAGAATAGCACGGTATTGATGGTACGCCTGCGAAAATACATTTGGGCAAGTTGAATACATAAGTCAGATGGTCTGCCTGTTCGTACTAAACACATTCATATAGCTAGCTACCCCATGTGATTCTAAGCAGGGATATCTATGGTAAGCAGTGAGTGGGTGATCTTATCTCGCTGATAACTCAACTCAGTTTGCTATCTAGGATCATGACAGGAATGCGGTGGCACGGGGAAGGAGATCATAGGGGATGAGCAGCAGAAGAAGACGACCATGTGAGCAGAATCGATGCAACGATCTTATTATTATTATTGATGACAACGGTCGGTGCTGCCGTGCTGCGAGGATGAGGGAGGCGGCCGAGAGAGGTTGAGCGTTGGAAGGGGGGATCGGCGGCGATGGCATCGTTGTTCATCAAGGAGGGGGAGGCGGCAGCGCTGGGGAGCAGGAGGAGGTGATGGCGTCATCGGCGTTTGGGGCTGCAGGCGGACGAGGCGGCAGACCCGGGGAGGAGAGGCGGCGGCGGCGGCGCTAGCGTTGGAGAGGGGTGGGAGGAGGAGGCAGAGGTGGCGGGTTCGGCGAGGGAAGGCGCCAGCGTCGGCGATGGGGAAGGAGTGGGAGAGAGCCGAATGAAGAGAGCACTGGGTCAGCGACAGCGGCGACCTTTTAGAAGAAAGAGGCGGAGGCGGAGGCAGCAACCCGGCGACGGCGAGGAGGGAGAGGCCGTGCCTCTCCAGCGCGCTGCCTCGTCGGCGGCGCGGCGCGGCATGCGGATAAGCAGATCCGATTCTGATTCCAAGATCGAACTGAAACCGAAAAGGACTGTAGCGACGGCTCTGCTATAAAACGCAACTACCAGGGAGGAAGGGACAGATCGATCAATACGCCTAGAGAAAAACCAGAAGCGAGAGCTACCAAACGCATATGGCTTCAAAAGCCGACGAGTCGCTGCCGCCCGTTTCGGCACGAGGCCATGACTAGTGCAGCGATCACGCGGCGACACGCTGACTTTTGTCGATGTGTCCGACTTGAGCCTGCACGAGTATCACGTCCCAAAATTCATGATTAGAATTTTGAACAATATATACATTAAATTCTAATTAAAAATAACCAGGGTATGTAAAGACAAGAGTTATCAAACAAAATAAATTATCTTACATATATAGCGGAAAACGATAATAAAGATAATGAAACTAAGCCGTGCAAAGGCTTCATTTCACGGACAGCTTGATGACGGTATAAGCCTACTCCTTCTGATAATCTTTATGTAAGTAGAACTCCAGCTTTAAGAGAGGAAGAGAGAAAGAGAGCAAGACTGAGGACCATCCACAATAGATGATAAACAAGACTTTTTGGCTCATTTACATAAAGCAATTGTAAATAGTGATGATTATAAAATAGGTAAAACAGTTGTTTATATTAATTAGCATCGATACATCACTGAATAACGCTATATCACGTTGAACAACCCAAACCATCCATCCTAGTCTAAACATTATTTTAAGTCAAAATTATTAAGGTGAGACTAATCACGGTGAATCTCGATCAATCGCCCAAAACTGCGGATATAGCTATTCAAATAGATTTACTCTTGCCAGATGTGTAAAACTGTACCCACAAGATACAGCCCCACACGTTCCCGTGCGCTAGCGTGCCACCATGGCACCCGAGGCTGTGACAAGACCGTTCACGCAACTCCTATATAACCATCCACATCACGCTGAGATTGCACCTACCGATAAGGCACACCGTGTCGAACAGATTATCCCCTTGCACCACGATGGATATGAAAGCCGATCAACCTGTTACTGAAGCCGACCCAACTTCATCACGCACATTCTCACCATTAGTGCCTAGCAGAGGGAGAAACTACGCTATAAATCTAGCCATTGCCTACGTTGACATATGAAAAGTACGAATTGTTTTTAAGGAATTCCTATGAACTAGTCTTAATTGTTATGAGTATGACCAGTAAAACCATGCACCCACGGTCTACTATTAGGTTATATTTTAGTTATGTAATTAACTATTACCAAAGTATCCATCATCTTGACGCAAAGTTGAATATAAGTCATAATGAGTAATTATTTCTAAAGTACGTTAGTTTAGTCAAGCATAGCTAACCAAATTCTAAGTTATAATCTAGTCATATTATTACTCAGGTTATCACAGAAACCAGATTGACAAACTATGGCTAAAGATATAATGTATAGGTCATCCCCAATCTACATACAATAATAAAATATACAATTTTATTTAAACAAAACATCTAGTGGCGTTAATGCTCTGCCCCATCCTCCGTGTTTTGCAATCAGAAAAGCCTTAGCCGCGACGCTGCGCTACGTGTTTTGCAAAACGTGCTTGATGATAAAAGAAAGTAGTACAGTAATGAATAATTATGCATCGAAGAGAGCAAAATATGAACTGTTAAATGAAAATGTAACCCTTTTAAGAATGAAATCAGCATCAAGAGAAATCGTCCGAAGACGGATTTTCTGTAGCGTCCCTCTGCAAGCATTTACATTAGGCAAACTAAAATAGTTGGTAGCAGTGGTCATCATTGTGCCGTTTGATTCGGCTTAAACATTGACGTATAGGTCACACGCAAAGTAAGAATGTGATTAATTAAGTATTAACTATTATAAACTTGAAAAATAGATCTATTTTATTTTTTAAGATACTTTCGTCGTACAGAAAGTTTTTGCAAAAAATACACTGTTATATATTTTAGGAAGCGTGCAAACGAAAATCGAGGGAGAAGCTAAAAGCTTCAAGCCAAATTTTTGCTTCTGCTTATTGCTTATGACTTCTACCTCGGTTTCCGTTAGCATGTTTCTCAAAACGTAAAACGATGTGTTTTTCGTAAAAACTTTGTATATAAAAGTATCTCTAAAAATCAAATAAATTTATTTTTAAAGTTTTTAATAGTTAATACTTAATTAATCACACGCTAATAATATTTCTCGTTTTGAGTGCGGCTTATAAGCCACTGCGAGAAGCCAATTCACTTTATAGCATGTTCGATTCAACTTCTGCTGCTGGCTTATAAGCCGTACATAAAACAAGAAATATCATTAACATGTGATTAATGAAGTATTAACTATTACAAACTTAAAAAATAAATTTATTTGATTTTTTAGAGTTACTTTCATATATAAAGTTTTTGCAAAAAAACACACCGTTTTACGTTTCGGGAAGCGTGCTAACGGAAAACGAAAAAGAAACCACAAGCCACGAGCAGTCTCGACTTTCATTCCAGCAGTTCAGCTGAGCTTATTCACAGCACGTAAAACGAGATAAGCTATTAGCGCATGATTAATCGAGTATTAATTATTACAAACTTGAAAAATAAATCTATTTTATTTTGTTAGATAAACTTTCATATAGAAAGTTTTTGTACGAAACACACCATTTAGCAGTTTGAAAGGCGTGCTAATAGAAAGTGAGAGAGTAGCTAAGCTAACCGGTAGAAACAAATGCAACCTTAGGGTGCGTTCGAAGGTGACCATTGGGCTGAGATTTTCAGTACACGCCAAAACGAGACAAACCATTAGCGCATGATTAATTAAGTTTTAATTATTATAAGCTTGAAAAATAGATTTATTTATTTTTTAAACCAACTTCTATATAGAAAGTTTTTGCACGAAACGCACCGTTTAGCAGTTTGAAAAGCATACTAATGGAAACCGAGGGAGTAGCCCAGCCAATGTGTAACAGAACGCAGCCTTAGGTGCCGTTCGGAACAGCTTGAAGCTTCTACCTCGGTTTCCGTTAGCACGCTTCCCAAAACATAAAACGGTGTGTTTTTTGCAAAAACTTTCTATATAAAATATCTCTAAAAAATCAAATAGCCATTTTTCAAGTTTATAATAATTAATACTTAATTAATCATACGCTAATGATGTTTCTCGTTTTTCGTGCGGCTTATAAGCCAGCAGCAGAAGTGGAATCGAAAAGGGCCTTAGGTGCCGTTCGGAACGGCTTCTAGCTTCTGGTTTATACCTCGGTTTCTGTTAGCATGCTTTTTAAAACACAAAACGGTGCGTTTTTTTTGTAAAAACTTTCTATATAAAAGTGTCTTATAAATTAAATAGATCATTTTTCAAGTTTCTAATAGTTAATACTTAATTAATCATGTGCTAATGATATTTCTCGTTTTATGTGCGGCTTATAAGCTGAGTGAAGAAGCCGAATCCAAGCTCCCTTATTTCATAATTTACAGACAAATGAGGTTGAGATAACAGGCGGGGGTTGAACACAAAGTCATCAAAAACATATGGGCAAAAGGAAAATCAATGATCCTACGATTCTTGGGTTACACACTGCATCATCAGCACCTTTGCAGCATAGGGTGCACCCACCGCCTCCCTTGTCCATTTCTGCTTATAGGTGGCCAACCGGACCGGCATGGCCCGCTACGGCACAGCTCCTGTAGCAGGCTGTGCCGTGTCGAGGTCTCGGCCTAGACACGGCCCGTGGAGCCGCCGGGCCGTGCCGTGCCGGCATGGGCCTGGCCAAGGCACGTGGGCTGGCGTCGGCCCGTTAGGCACGGCGGGGAGCAAGAGGGACCGAGGGAGCAGCAAGAGCAGTCGAGGCCCGTAGTGAGCTGCACAAAGCAAGACCACACGCCAAAAACCCTAACGCTTTCACCGCCTCTTTGCCTCGGCGCGTGCAGCTCCCACCCGCCACCTCCCCTGCCATGGCCGACGTCGACATGAGCGAGCTCCCCCAGATGGCCAGACCCTGCGCTCGGTGGCCGCCGCCGACGAGCTCTCCCTCATGGAGGGTGAGGCCGACCTCGTGCGCGGCCATTCTGGCCAGGCTCGGCGGGTCGCCGCGGGAGGACGACTAGTACCTTTGCACCGCCGCCGCCGCCATGGCGCAGGCCGTGAGGGACCAGGACGTCGCAACCACCACTGTCGCGTACTTTGCCACCACGGCTGGCCAGGCTCGGCGGGTCGCCGCAGGAGGATGACCAGCACCTCTGCACCGCCGCCGCCGCCATGGTGTAGGCCGTGAGGGACCAGGACGTCGCAGCCACTGCTGTCGCGTACTTTGCCGCCACGGCGGCGGTGCTTGCGCCCCTCGCGCGCGCCGAGGCTGGGGCCACGAACCAACACGTCTGCAGCGCGCTCCTTGCGTTCCTCTCGGCCGCGCCACCGCGGTGCTCGCGCTGCCTCTCGCCGTGGTGCACGCCTGCCGTGCCGCCAAGCCATGCCCATGCCAGCCCGCTACAAGCAACGAACCATGTCAGTGCCGGCCCGACGTGCCGTCCCCGCGGCCCAGGCACCGCACGGTCTACCGGACCATGCTGGCATGATACTGTAGCACCATGACCAAGCCGGCCCGTTAAGACACGGCCCATCTGGCCATCTATAATTTCTGCTTTCGACACCAGCGCTGCTGCTCCAATCAAGACCATTCCAGTAAGCCCCGCTGTGGACCAACTTAGACTGGCAACTAAAGTACTAGGCCAAAATGTAGTATGGACTCCTGCTCCAATATAATGATACTAATATCGGTTTCATGATTTAGTTTCAGTCAAATCTATTTGTTGTGCGCGTGAGACAGGTACGCACCCTATATTGATCTGTAAACCAGCAGAAAATTGACAGGGTTCACAATTTCCCTTTGAAATTTCCGGTGGGTCCTTGTAGGCAGGGGCAGACCTACCCACTACATACTAGTAGTTAAACAACCCATTAATATACGCAATAAAATAAAAAATTAATATTGTGCTATATTGTGAAGGATATTTTTAGAGGACATGATTTTGATAAAATTAGGAAGAGGTTTTAAGCCATGTGTGATGCGAGAATAGATTTTCCTAAGTCTTCTAAAAGAACTAGACATGCTTAGTGATTTATTAGTGGTTCGTCTTCTCAAATACTAACTAATTTTAAAGATGGTTGATCAGTTATACTATTACTCATATGTCATAAATTGAGTTATTTTTGTAAATTGACAGATTTACAATCTATCTATTATATTATATTGTAAAGATAGCTCAAAAAAAACCACCACGTTTGTTCTAAAGGCTAGAAATTTTCACATACAATCTGATTAAAAAAGGAAAAGATTTGGACCGTTGGATCCTAGCAGGTCTAAATTATAGCGGTGTAGATTGGTCGCAGTAGTTGTATACAAAATACAATTGTATATATATAAAAGAAGCTAAGAGTTGTATATATATCAAATCTAATTCTATTTTTAAAATATGTTGTATACAAATTACAATTGTATGCATGAAAGCAAAAAAGAAATTAAGAGTTGTATATGAAATTCAATTCTATTTTTAGTTTTATATAGAAATTATAATTGCATTTATAGAAATAGAAGATAAGAGCTATATATATCAAATCTAATTCTACTGATATCTAGCTCCGTGCAAAATTGCACGGGGAATCCGCTAGTTATCTTTTGATGTGTGATGAGCTGTATGTATGTGGTGCAAAGATTATTCCTTCATTTTCAAATAAGAGGTACTATATTGGATGTTCTTTTGTTCCTTAATTTATTAATTATACTCTATTTTTTATGCAATTGCAATATAAATATAATATGGTATGTGTTTCATACGGTTGATTTTATCAAGCATCCTCGCCCCATCTTTATTTTAGGGCTACATCTGCCACTACTAGTAGGATGTGTCTCTGGCTAAAAATTTTGTTTTTTTTATTGAGAAAAAAATTGTTTCGTTCGAATTTTCTAAAATTTCAACTAAAGGCTCCACTGCTAAAAAACCAACATAACAAAATCCAATCTGGTAGATAAAAAAAACACAGCCAAGAGGCGTTACTGTTACTTGCTAGGAAACCTCAAGCACTGCCTTGTAAATTCTTCCTTTGTGATAACAAATGTTTTTTTAAACTAAACCGGCAGGAGAACTGTCAATTATATTTCAATTAAGTAGGAGTAAAAATCAAGACGAGCTACAAGGAAAAAAACAACTCAACAAAGAGAGCCTCGCCAAGCACATACCCAGCTAGAGAAACGCACACCACCAAAGAACTAAACCTGGTGGGCCCAAACGCAGGGTATCATTGCCGAGCTTATCGCACAAGCAATACAACAGCATTGACTCCACGAAAGCGTGGCATCGTTGCTGAGCTTGCTGCCTCTTGCGACACAGCAGCTCCGACTTCACACCAAAAGCGTCATCATTGCCAAGCCCGTCGCAAAGCAAACAAGCAGCTTTGACTTCCCACAGTGGACATCAGCCAACGCCACCAAGATGCCACTTCGTACACACAGCTAGCACCAGCACATCTAGAAAGAGACCGCAATGTGCTATCGTTGCCCAGCGTTGTCGCACCCCAACAACGAGTAGCTCTGACTCCACCTAGCAGAATCCAACGAAGAGAGATAGCCACATGCCGCAAGCAAGAAATTGGAAAGAAGGCGAAGTCCTCATCGAAACAGCCTAGGCATGAAAAGCTTCGGTGTGAAAGCAAAAGGTCTCAAGCCAACGAAGGAGTCCATCAACGACCATTGCTACACAAGGAAGGTTCTCCAAAGCGGCGCCCCCACGGAGGACACGTCACAAAACGCTATCGCCGCTCATCCGAAAACCGGAACAAGGTTTTCACCTGGAGTTTAGTGCGGGAGGAGGGAGGCACGCCATAACGACGCCTCCAAGAAGGGGAGTAGCGGCAAGGGTGTCACCATTGTCAAACCGGGCAACATCCCGTCAAGGCTTTCACCAGTGATTCCCTGTCCAATTCCACACACAACCAACCCGTACAAGAAGTGGCATTGCCAGAACACCACCTTGGCCAACACCCATCGCTCCATCGCCATCCCCTGCTCTCCAGTCGTCGACTCTTGTCACGCCCCAAACTGGCCCTCCGGAAAGGATAATCTGAGTCGTAGAACAATCCTGCATAACAGTACCAGTCTTAGGAATATAGTATTGGTACAATAGGCGATGGAACCATCATGACACAACTATCTTTATTATCAGACATAGTCTTACAAGCAAGTTGAAACTGTAGACATACCCCGATTTCACAATGATACATTACCAAATGAGCGGAAGCGAAAACTAGCCACAAGCGCGACTCAGGAACTAAGCTGAAACCCTAAAACTCCTCGAAGCCTGCTTGCTCCAAGAAGAACTCCTTGTCGTTGGGATCCATCTCTTCTTCCAGCACTGGGGGGATAGAGTATAGAGAGCAAGGTTGTCACACCATGAGTTTCCCCTTAATAGAGCCAAAAAGAACTTATTAGTTAAATCACCTAAAGAGAATATTTTATAAGGCACGAGAGGAGAAATAATGGTCAAAACGTTAAATAATAATACATCATGGTTGGGACTATTTTTCTTGTATTCCTCTTGCCAAAATACATTAGCAAGATTTTTATTAGAATTTTTAGAGCACGTGAACTATTTTTAATAAATCAAATTGCTTTATCGGAATTAAAATCCCTCTGAAAATCTCTTTTCCTCCTTTTTATTTTTCTTTTTTCATCTCTTTCTTTACCGTGAACTCAGCCTCTCAAAAACTTCTGTTCCAACTAATCCTCAAAGACAACTTGCCAAACTCAACTCCTCTCTAAACCCTAATGGCGAAGTCCCTCGATTACTCCTTCGGAAAAATCCCTGCTCCGATATCCGTTCCCAAGATCTGAATCGGAACCCTAAAAATATCCCTTTGATCCCCACCCTAAAATCCCCTTGTTTTTTCTCTCCCTTGAATCCCTAAGAAATCCCGAGTTTAAATAATACAGCTTGGGCATTAAACCTCTATCCACAATCGTTCCCACCAATATATATATATATATATATATATATAGTGTGTGTGTGTGTGTGTGTGTGTGTGTGTGTGTGTGTGTGTGTGTGTGTGTGTGTGTGTGTGTGTGTGTGTATACATACATATATAAACCTTTACATATATCAACCCTCCACCTCAGTCCCCTAAAATCCCTTGGATATTTCCTCCCTTACTTCCTCCACTGAAATCCCTGCAAGCACCGACGAATTCAAATTGATTTTGAATTTAATTCCCTTCTCATCTTTTGTCTTCCCCAAATAATCCAAAAGGATCAAATAGAAGTTATTTCAAAAAAATGATTACAACTCATATCACACACCCTTGGTTCCCTGGAGACCCCTCTAAATTTTCCCCTCCGAGTTCAAATGCCTATTTGAATTCAATTCCCATTTGTAAACTCCAAGCAAAACCCCAAAATAATCAATCCAAATACTCCCTGGAAAAAAAATAAAGGGGGCACTGCTCCCATCGGGCCTCACTCCCATCCCTAGCCTCAGCCCATGGCCTAGAACCGTGTGCCCATGCGAGACCGCCGCACCCCGCTAGATGCATGCCACTTGTCCCGAGCACCACGCTGCCGCCGCCCGATCCTCTTAACTGTGCGCGCACCCCGCTTGCACGAGTTGGATGGCCATCGCGTGGCCCGCATGTCGCTCCACGCCATCGATTCCCCTCCGCTCGCCCGCAACCCTTCCGATTCCCTCCGCGTGGCCACGTGCGCCACGATGCAGCCATCCGATGCCCGCGCACCGCCCCGCCCGCCCACGTGACGCCGCGTGCATGCCCGCCCACGCCTCTGTCTCACAGGGCCCACCTACCAGCGCGTGTGCAAGCCCCGGCGGGGCCATCGTCTACCCTATTTTCCCCTCGGCCTTGCCCGTATCCTGTTCGGTCAAATGCCGCAGTGGTCGCTCGCATCACCGTGACCCTGCGTCGGTCCCGCCACGACACACGCTGCAAGCTGCCATGGCGTGGACGCCTCTCACCATCCTTTCCCCCCCTCCTTTCATCCTCTTTTGACCGAGACCACATCGGCTTGGTCCTCCCTTGTTGCCTCCTTCTCTCTCTCGCTTTACCGCGCAACCCGAGCCCGCACATGAAGTCCGAACTCAGCCGCACGATTCACCGCCATTTGATCGGCCCCCAAATCACCGCCGTCGATCAAAATTCTCCTCACCACGAGAACTTCCACCGCGGCTCCATCTCCCGCCTCTCTCCCCTCCATTATTGAACTCCATTATTGGAGGCCCTTCCCCCAGTCGACCTAGCTGAGCTCCACCTATAAAACCCCCAGTGAGAGTCTCATTCCCCCTCCCCCCCTTGGCTCTGCTCTCTCGGGAAGGCGTGGGCTTGTCTCCTCATTATCCTCGACCCCGGCCGCGCCACCGCGACGCCGCCAGGCCGCCGATTCACGTCACCCCGCCGCCGTGTTCCCGGTATAGCAAGAAACACCCCTTCTCCCGACACCGGAGTCCTCGGCCTCTCTCCATCACTACGCCTCCAACACCGTCACCTCGTCGGTGAGCTCCAAACGCCCTTTGGGCTTATACCTTCGCAAAGCTCAAATAACCAAATCCCGCGCCACCGATGACTTTCTTTTGCGCTGTGTCGACGGTGCCCCTACGGACCAACGCTTCTCTTGGACTACTGCGGCCGACTCTCTCCTCTCCTATCCTTCTCCTTCTCTGCCACCAGGGACCTCGAGAGCAGCCATGGATGTCCCTTTCCCCTTTGGTTCCTCTCTCCGCTCGCTCTCGGACTTCCGTTGCCAGCCACCGCCGCTAGGTCCCTCGCATATCCGAGCCGCTCAAAAGCTTCACCGTGGCTCCCTCCTCCCACCAGCGCCGCCGCTTGCCGCCGATCATCGTCGCTCGCTGAAATCGTCCTCGCCGCCGTGAGCCATCGATTCCGGTCGCCTTGCCCATCTCCTCTGTTCTGCCAAGCCGAGCCACGTTGACAAGTGGGCCCCCCTTCCCTGAGGCGTGCACATGGACCCCGAGCCCCAGTCACTAGCGCGTGGGCCCTCCATCCCTCGGTCCACGCTGGACCGCACCCATGAGCCACCCTCCTCTGTTCCACTACCGAATGGGCCCAGCCACCTGTGTACCCCTTATCTCGCTGCCACCCGGGGCCCACCCCTTCTCTCTACCGGCCCACTAGCCCTATCTCCCTTTTTTCCCACTGACCTGTGGGCCAGGCTGTCGGTAGCTCCCATCTAACAGTGGCCCAGTGGGGACAACCCCGAGAATAACCCCTCTAGAAATTCAATTAAATCACTTTCTCCTTTCCAGAAATTCAATTTAAATTCAAAAAATCATATCTTTTAATCCGTTGATCTGATGGACTCCGTTCCAACTCCAGTAATTTTCTAAAATTGAGATCTACCTTATGGCACTATTAGTAGTACTAAATAGGGCCTGTTTCTTGGTTTTTGTGTAGATTTTTATGTGTTTGCGCATTGTAACGATCATCGGAAATTCGTTTCGGAGCAGATTTCGCCAAGATTTCCCGAAGACTCGTGAAGACCTAGAACAAGGCAAGTCACCTTTGATCAATCGAGCCTATAATTGAAATTAAATTATTTTATTTGTGAAATTGCATCGATATGCGTGCACTAATCTATGCGGTCCTATCTGTGAATCAGATCGGCGGACCTTCCTAAACTTGCTGTAGTGAATACTTCCATGATGATTGCAGTATCCTGTTCCCTAGTAAGCACCACTGCCGTGCCTCGATATGCGTGCACTCTTGTGCATGTGCCGATGGTCGCCACTCAAACTTAAAATTTGAGAGCATTCTTGGGTAAAACTTGGATTTATCAAACGATTGGAAAACCCGACACCTGGGTCGGTGCCTTGTGAAAGAAAGATGAGTTTTAAAAATTGGAGACTCACGACACAAGGCCGGTCCAGTGTGTGATGCCTGTGTGGTCGCTTTAAGGACTGATTCCTTCGGAATTTCATCCGAGCATATGACCAGTACAACCACATGGGTGGAATGAGAAGCCCCTGGCTGAGTAACTAGTCGCCCAGGGATGCCTTGTGTATCATTGGACTGTGAATCGCTAGGAGGGCGTCGGGAAAGGCCTCCTGGGTTCCTGGCACTGTATGGTCTAGGACCTTCCCTGTTGTTGGTTGCGGACCCCTCCAGTTGATGTGGGGTAACCTGGGAGGGCTTGGGAAATGCATTGTCGCGAAAACCTATAGACCATCGATCGTGACTGATCAGTGTGAGCTGGTGGCTAGAGTGAGTCGTGTTGTGTGGGTAAAGTGTACCCCCTCTGCAAAGGTCTAAATTGTTTGAATAGCCGTGCCCATGGTCATGGGTGGATGTGAGGTGATTCCTTAGCGTAGTTTTATTTTACCCGGTATGCAAAAAGGTGTGTGTGGTTTGGGAACTGTGAGAAGGATGTGTTGTCGAGGACGTGGATTATCCGACGATGTCGGCTTGGCTGTCGAGGACAACAGGACTTGGGAAGTCTGGAGAAATGTTTTGGCTCTGGGAGCCAGTTTGATGTGAACTTGAGATTGTGAAAACCGGAGAAATAAAGATTGATACATTTTCACTCCGATCGGGCAAGACTCCACCTCGCCCTGATTGTTGAGAAGCACACACTCAGTTGATTCAAAAGAATTTAAATAAAATAGATTACAAAATATCCAGCCTCTTTTTGAAGCCTGCAACAACCACCTAAGTTCTCCTGGCTTGCTGAGTACGGAAGTACTCACCCTTGCTCTATATAGTTCTCCGTCGGGAACTGGAGCTGGAGTTGCAGTGAACTAAAGACTAGGGTTTTGTCCTAGTTCCTAGCCGCTGCCTGTGTGTTGGGACTTAGTCCGCTGTTTCGTTGTTGTCGCTACCTCTATGCTGTTCGTTGCTGTCTCCGGCTTGCTCCGAAGCTGCAACATAAGTTAAGATATATGTCTATTTAATTATTTAAGGTAACGCAATGATGCATATCTGATTTACGTGGATACCAGCACTGCGTCCTAGGACTGGTATCGGTATCGCGGTTTCACAGGGGAGCAGTTTACGTTGTTTTTCTGTGACACGCCCTATTTGGTGCCATTGTATGGCGGTGCTAGATTGGGGCGTGACAGGACCCCCACATCCACCACACCTCTCGCCCATGAACCTGAGAGAATCTTGCCACTTCACCACGGCCGCCGTATTTCCCCCTTTCACAAAATTCGCTCGCCTCGGCCACGATCTCCCTCGGCTGAGCCTATTTAAACCCTAGCCCTTGCCTCCTCTCTTTTACCCCAAAATCCGAGCTCCTCGTGCCCCTAGCACCCCGCGCACCGCGAAACCGCAGCACCGCCGCCTTCCGCCGTTTCTAGTCGCCGCTGGACGTTGCCCTAGCCGTTGCCAGGCCACGCACTCGCCTCTGCTAGCTTCGCCGCACGTCGGGGCACCTAGGCCACTACCTCCGCGAGCCTCCTCGCTGCCGGAGCCCCATTCCTGCCATCATTCTCTCAGTGAGCACCGCTGCCGGCCTTTGGCTGCAGAATTCCGCTGGTCCGTTCGGTCTTTTTCTCCCCTAACCCTTTCTACACCTTCACTAGGTCCATCTTGCCCCCGTCCGCCTTTCCGTCACCATCGATCATTGCCGGATCACCTTTGCCATCGCCATCCCGAAGTCCCATCACCGCCTTGGTCCGTTCTCGCCACTGTTTGCCGCTCCACGTTTGTCACGAGCTCTCGGTGAGGCCCTATTTCACTACCCCTTCTTCCCCTCTGCCCGTCGCCGCTTTCCGAGTCCTGCCTCCGGCCACGCGCGTCGACAGGGCATCGCCTCTTTCGCCCTCGGCCGTCCGATCTACCCTGTAGATCGGGGCCGTCCGCATGGCGCCTGTAGCTGGCTCCCATGCTCTACCACATCGGCGCCGCGTCGGCAGCCTCGTCTCCCGTGGCAGCCACGTCGGCCGCCACGTGGGGCCGCCGTGCTCGGCCGTGGTGGACTCGGTCCACCGTGCGCCGCTCGCTCGTGGTTCGCTGACCGGTGGGACCCGCCTGTCGGCGCTGGCCTTCCCCAGCCGACTGATGCCTTAAAACCTGTTTAATGCGCAATAAATCGATAAGGCTTTTCTTTTATTTAGTAAAAACACAGAGAATCTTTGAAAATTCATAACTAATTTATACGAGCTCCGATTAATTCCATTCAAATTTCATTAAATCTAAAAATGCCAAGAATCCATTAAAATGGTTTTAGCTCATGTTTCAGTGTTCTCATGTACTGTTTTATTTGTGTATGCCTTGTGTGTCGCTAGAAACCGACGTTTCCAAACCTCCCATGTACTACGAGGTCATCGCAGAAGTTGCAGAGCCAGAGCAAGGAAAGTTACATCACCATTCTTGACCATGTTGTACCTGCATGTTTTGCTATTTCATGTGGTCTGGGATATAACCTATGTATAGTTTGATACCCATAGTTTGGTAAACCCTTTTCCTTTGTAACCTGGGTAATAATATGCCTAGATCATGACTTAGGTTTACTTAGCCATGCTTAGAATAAACTAGCTCACCTTGGGGTAATAAATACTCTCTTTTATATTTATTGTTAGGTCGTGTCGACATGATGGAACTTTGGTAATTGATAATCATGTAACTAAATATGACCTTAATGGTGGGCTGTGGGTACATGGTTTTGATGGTCGCACCCATGGCAATTAAGGACTAGTTCACAGGAATCCCTTGAGCAGTTTTCTGTACATACCACAAGCTAGCGTGGGCAACGACTGAGCTTGTAGCGTAGCTTCTCCCTTTCCTTGGCACTGTTGGTGAAGATGGGCGTGATAGAGTCGGGTCGGCTCGGTTGTCAGGTTGATCGGCTTCCAAATCCATCATGGTGCAAGGGGGGTAGCCTGGCCGATATGGTGTGCCCTATCGGCAGGTGCAACCTTAGTGTGGTGTGGATAGTTGGGGAGGAGTTGAGTGAACAGTCTTGTCACAGCCTCTCGCGGGGTGCCGTGGTGGCACGCCGGCGCACGGGAACATGCGTGGGGCTATGTCTTGTGGGTACTGTTGTACACCTCTGGCTAGAGTTAAAAACTATTCGAATAGCCGTGTCCGCGGTTATGGGCGTTTGGTCAAGACTCACCGAGATTAGTCTCACCATAATAATTTGACCTAAAATATTGTGTAGGAGTAGGATGGATGGTTTGGGCCTAATCAACGTGGTGTAGCATTGACCAGAGATGTTTAATACTGGTTAATTTAACAACCATTTTACCTGTTTCTCAACTACTACATTTTTACTGTTGCTTTATGCAAATGAGCCCCGAAGCCTTTCTTTGTCTCCCATGCATTGTGCATATTTACAGGTGTGACTTGTTGAGTACGGTGGGTGGTACTCAATCATGTGCCCTTTCCTCCTCTCAGCGATGGAGTTCTACTCTGACGATGATCGCCAGGAGGAGTAGACTTGTGGTACCGTCGAGCTGCCTGTGGGATGGAACCTCTGCGCGACTTAGCTGTTTTTATTCTTTTTCATTTCCACTGCATTAATGTAAGACAATTTTATTATGTTTGTAAGATGTACTCTGTATGGCAACTTGGTATGTGTGTACCCTGGCTTTCCTAGATAGAGATTTAATACACATAATGTTGAGAATTCTGGTTTTGAATTTCTGGGAGTGACAAGTTGGTATCAGAACCGAACTTGACCGTAGGACAAGCTAAATGGAAACCTTAAGAGCCCTCTGAAACTTCACATCTGCATATGCCTTTTTACATTTGGAGTTGTTTCGGGAAAATTTGGGAATCGCTCTTCATTCTGGGATAAAATCTTGGCCTTTATTTGACTGAAATTTTTTCGAGTCAGGTCAAGCTAGGGATTGGAATTTTATTTGATGATCGTGTCAAGCATATCAAAACTTCAGGAAAATATTGGTCGTTCGGGGATGATATTTAATTTAAGCCATTGCATAAAATTTTTTGGTCATTTTATAATTACTATTTAATTAATTCTATATTATTTTATTCGACTAAGTCATTTCATTGAGTTTTACTACCGCTCATGCAAATTTATTTTATGCATAAAATCGTGGCTTTATTTCCAAACAATTTATCGTTCATCTTAATTGGATCTGAGCTCGGCTCTGATACCAACTTGTAACGCCCAGAAATTCACTACCGAAATTCTGAACATTCATGTGTATAAAATCCCTGTCCAGGAAAGCCAGGGTACACGATTCCAAGTTGCCATACAGAGTGCGTCTTACAAACATAATAAAATTATATTACATAAATGCAGCGGTAAAAACAAATAAAGCCTATACACAGCTAGCCAAGCGGAGGCTTCCAATCCACAGGCATCTTGACGGCGGAGGCAGCCTAGTCCTCCAGTTGATCCTCATCAGACACATACTCCACCACTGAGAGGGGGAAAAGGAGCAAGACTGAGTACGTGTTGACGTCGAAAACCCGCCGAGGGCCGTCCGGCGTCTGGGAGACACGCGAAGGCCTAGGAGATTTGCTTCGCTCCAGTGCAGGTCCTAAAATCTTGAGGTTCGTAGGCATGCCAGTCAATTTGACCCTGCAATTGACAAGGAGAGAAAATATTAGATTCGTGAGCCAATCGGCTGGAAGCCGATGGCCGATATGAACTGTAGCACTTATACACTGGCTGGAAGCCGATGATGGCATGAGCAATAGTATAATAATAAACAAATATTAAATTAGCCGATCATCAAAGGGATGCTCAAAAATCGGCTGTAAACTTGATAAAATAAGTAAGCAGGATGTGTAAACAAATAGATTAAGTAAACTCCAGCCGATCGTGGTTAAAATTACTAATGTCGCCGTGAAGATACTGCCCGCACCCGTGCCCGGGCCCTTGCTCGTGCTCGCGCCCGGATCTTTGTTCACCGTCCGTGCCCGCGTCCTTACCTGAGGTCGTGTTCGTGCCCGGGTCCTCGCTTGTACCCGTGCCCGGGTCCTTGCACGCCGATCATGCTCGGGAACTTGACATGAGCTCGTGCCTGGGAACTTACCTGTGCTCGCGCTTGGATCGGCAGAGTAAACCAATCGGCTAGCCCTTAGCCGATCGTAACAGTAATGCAGGCAAGAATGTATAACAAGGCAAGCAGTATAATCGGCTGTGTTTAAAAGATAACTTATCGGCTAAGCACTCCGATAAAAACACCGCATAAAACCCATCGGCTTATCAAGATTAAAGTTATTATCGTCAGTCTAGTAGATCGAACCCAACCATTGCAGCATAGACTGATGATGATAACAAGATCTCGATAGGCCGATAGTTCTAATGCGATTGTGATGTTAAAATATGATAACTTATCGGCTATACACTCCAATAAGACGCTTGCGCACAGGGTATCAACCTAGCAGGAACGATTTATCACTAGCAGTTTAATAGGTCGGACCTAACCGATGCAGCACAAACTGATGATAAACCGCTCCCAGTAAGCCGATGCGATCTACGCACGCGTGATGTGATATACCTAATTAATCTATGAGATCAAACTGAACTGATGCAGCCATAGACAAAATAAATATATCGTGGTAAGCCGACTACCATAAACCGACTAGAATATCAGACCTAACCGAGGAAGTCCTAGCCGATAGGTAGCCCGGGTGACGAGACTTACCCTCTCGCAAGAGGTCGAACTTAACCGATGCAGCCCGGCTCGAGAAGCAAGAACCCGTCGAAAGGGTGGCGATGCGCCGAATTTGTATTGATCGAGAGATAATTTACAAGGTCCCCGGGCGTACGTATTTATACCCCGAGTTACATGAGTCCTTATTGGACACGGTACATGATTTCCTAATTATAACAGAAAACACTAATAAGACCCAACCGGACACGAGGTCAGGTTTCCTAAAGATAAGCGCTTGCCTAATTAATATATACAGTAAATAACTGCCAAACAGCGGTTTTCACGGCTCCCTCCCGGAATCGGTCTCCTCTGGATCAATTTCCGCCAGTTGACTGCAATTTTCCCCTTGACCGAATTTGATACAGGGCCTTACCAAATTTTGGCGTTAACAGTACCACCCACAGTATTCAGCAAATCACACCCACAAGTATGCACAATGCACAGGGGGCAAGGAGAGGCTAGAGATTTATTTGCATAAAAGCAATTGTAAACAGTAGTAGTTCGCAAACGATAAAAAAAAGGTTGATTAATTGAACAATATTAATCCTCCACTGATCAACGTTACACCACGTTAACCAGGCCCAACCATCCACCTGAACTACACCAGTTCCATTAAATCAAGTTGATTAAGTGAGGGTGAGACTAATTACGGTGAGTCTTGACCAACATGCCCAAAACCGTGGGCACGGCTATTCGAATAGATTTAACTCTGATCAGAGGCGTACAACTGTACCCACAAGACACAGCCCCACACACGTTCCCGTGCGCCGACGTGTCACCACGACACCCTGCGAGAGGCTGTGACAGGACCATTCATGCGACCTCTCCCTAACCATCCACACGACCTCTCCCTAACCATCCACACCACGCTGAGGTTGCACCTACCGATAGGGCACACCATATCGGCCAGGCTACCCCCCTTGCGCCATGATGGATTCGGAAGCCGATCAACCCTACCCCGAGCCAACCCAACCCCATCACACCCATCCACACCATCAGTGCCCAGCCGGGGTCCAGCCTATCAAGAAGACGAAGGAGCTAACAGGCGGGCCCAGCCTATCAGCGGGAGGGCGAGAGAGCGAGGCAGCCGAGGTCTGACAGGCAGGCCCCACGGATGCAGCGAGAGAGAGAGCTAGGCGGGCAGCCGACAGGTGGGCCCGAGGGAGAGGCACAGCGCGTGCAGACCGCGCGGGCAGGCCGGGAACAGTGCTAGGCCGGTGGCCCAACGGGAGGAAAAATGAAGAAAAAGGAAAAAGGGAAAGAAAAGAAAAGAAAAAGGTTTTTCCAGTGCAATTTAATTCCGATAATGGTTTTTGATTTATTAAAAATACATCCTGTGCTCCAAAAATTCCAATAAAATCCTGTTAATATATTTTGGGAAGAGGAATATAAGAAAAATATTCCCAGCCAGAGTAATTTATTATTTTGCATTTTTCTCATTCAAGTAATTCATTTGGCCAATTTAAATTATTTTTCTTGGGACATTTTCTTAGGTATTTTTGTGTGGCTCTATTTAAGGGGAAAAGTTTTAGGGTGTGACAAACCTACCCTCCCTTAAACGGAATCTTGTCCTCAAGATTCGGATGCGCTGGCGAAGAGGTGTGGATAGGCGGACTTCAGTTCATCCTCTCGCTCCCATGTGGCTTCTTCCTCTGAATGGTGGTGTCGATGTTTTACACCGGCAATAAATATATGGGGCTAGTCGGCGGATGTAAACTCGGTGGATTGCAAAGGAACACAGAAGATTTTATACTGGTTCAGGCCCTCGATGTGAGGTAATACCCTACATCCAGTTGTGGTGTTATTCCTTTGAGGATTTGTGGTGGTGATTCTGGTGAACCAACTCAACCTGCCCTCATGGGGCGCCCTGCCTCCCCTTATATACTGGGGGACAGGGTTACAAGGTAGGAGTCCCCATCGGATTACGACTAGGAGATCTCCCCTTAGAGATATAACGCACCCGACTAGGACTGTATACTCCTTTCTATACAAGGCGAAATCTGCCGAATCTAGTTATATCTCTAATTACAAGGCTAGGCCCATCCTCTGTCCGAGTGGCCCATATGCTTGTCATGAGGTACCCGGGGCCCATGGCACCCACAGTAGCCCCCGAGACCTTCATAGTTGAGTCACAGCTGATGCCGAGTGCTCATCCTCCACGGTGAAGTCTTCCCGAGTGCATTGCTCCCGAGTACTCTTTGTCTGAGTGCTGCTTCTCCCGAGTCCTGCTTCATGTCAGCTGGCAGCGAGGCTATGAAGGGCTCCATGTAGATGTAGGAATAGTGTGCGCCGAATAGGCGCACCTATTAGGTGTAGCCCCCGACTTTGTGCTTAATTGTGAAGACAATTAATCATAAAGTCAAAGATCTTTAACCTGGTAGTCTTTCCCGAGTAGATTACTACTGGTATATGAGACTCTTCGGTATCATGTCAATCGGAATATGATTTATAGTCTTGCCGAGTAAGATGTTACTCGTATATGGGACTCTTCAGCGTCATGTCAGCTGGAAAGAGAGGTTTATAGTCTTTCCCGAGTAGTATACTACTCGAAAATCAGACTCATCAGCTTCATGTCAGTTGGAAAAGGTGTTTATAGTCTTTCCCGAGTGGCGTCCCATTCGGAAGTTAGACTCTTCAGCTCGTCAGCTGGAAGATTGTTTATAGTCTTTCCTGAGTAGTGCACTACTCGAAGGTTAGACTCATCCGCGTCATGTCAGCGGGAATGAGAATTTTATAGTCTCTCCTGAGTAGTGTACTACTCGAAAGTTAGACTCATCCGCGTCATGTCAGCGGGAATGAGAATTTTATAGTCTCTCCCGAGTAGTGTACTACTCGAAAGTTAGACTCATCCGCGTCATGTCAGCGGGAATAATGCTGCTCATGGCAACTGGTGGCCACGCACGTAGGCCGAGTACCACTGTATGAAAAATAAATCCATTACGTGGTTAGGTGTACTCGAGAGAGATACCTGCATCTCCAATTTTAATGAAGACCAGCTTGTGATCCTTGTAAGGATGTATCCTCGAGACCTGATGGATAAGACAGATACCCAAACAAATATGTTTAGCAATAAGGCTCTCATGAAGCATATCTGTTTACCTCATCGGTTCCTGTGGGTAGCACCAGCGCTATAATTTCAACTCAGCCTGCGGGCGGCCCACATGGAGCATGCTACTGTAGGAACTCATATCTTGGTGGCTGCTACCAAATAAGCCGGCCTGAGCCGACCTATCCAGCATAGCTCTAGAGAAGTATCATCCATCGCATGTCAGGATGAGTTTTTTGGTGTTGGTAACCGCAATCAGCCAGAGAAATCCTTATTCGCAAGCCTTTCCGACTTACGTTCTGGATGCAAACTGGTTGCCACATGTACCCGAGTAGGTATGTTGCAGGATCTGCTTGCCCTCCTCAGGTGTGACGCAGTGCATGAGAACTCCGGATGCGCTTTGACGATGTAAGTCTTCTCTGACTTGGGAAAAGCCGAACAAGGTACCCGAACCTTGCATTAGCAGAGGGTTCGGCTGGTGACCCTCATGGGGCGTACCCTATCCAACAGAGTTATAGCCAAGCCAGGCACCCGAACCTTGCATTAGCATAGGATTCGGCTAGCGACCCTCATGGGGCGTACCCAACCTGACAGAACCGTGACCAAATAAGGTACCCAAACCTAGCATTAGCGTAGGATTCGGCTGGCGACCCTCATGGGGCGTACCCTACTTAGCCGAGTGGTATGCAGCCCCGACTGGCGCCGGGGGCCGATTGTTGGCTCGCATGGAGCGTAGTCGGGGAAGATGACGTCCCGACTGGCGCAAGTACTCGGTTAGCAGCCCTCATGGAGCATCCCGAGTGTATTTCGGCAGACTTGTCCAGCCCCCGAGCGTAGGAGATAGGCTCGAAGCCCTGAGTTCCTGTCACGCATATCCGGAGCTGGGCCTGCAATATAAAAATATCGGATGAGTAGCATCTGATGGTGAAAATAATCATCCGAATTAAATGTATTTTACAATATATGTAAATACGTGTTCTTCCTCTTTTTGATATTAATTTCCTTGAGTAGTTGACCCCTTACGTTTAAGCACTCTGCCCGACTAGTCATAGCCCCCTAGCGTCGGGAGTTGGCTCATGGCTCTTTCCCAGGCACGCGTTTTGGGTGACTTGAGTTCGTCTTACATGGAGCAGAGTTTCACGGATCGAGATTTATGCTACTCGAGTACTTTTGTAATCATTTAAGAGCAAAAACGGAAAAAAGTAAATGCGCAGCTTGTACACCTATTAGGTGTAAGCGGCTGTGGCACTAGCAAGGCGAGTAAGGAGATGTTTATCAGAAAGCGACTTAGCTGTTCGTATTTGGGAGTGGGGATGCCATCCTCGTGTTTGAGCTTGTGAGCCCCGAGCATGTCACTTTGTTGTTCTGATAATCTTCAGTTGTTGAAGGTCGAAGGCGGCTATGGCGACTGCCACAATGGAGCCGTCTGACTTGCATTTGCGATTCCCAGCTTTAGTCGGACCGCGTCGTCGGTGTCGTCCCGCTTCTTCTTCAGGGTGACTTGTTGTCATCGAGGCCTCGGCAACAGCGTGGGCCGAGTCGGCGTACTTGTTGCCATGTCGAATAGGGCCTTGACAGAGTTGGGAGGCTTCCGCGTGAATTTGTCGATGAACGAGGTGTCTTTGACTCCTTTTCGAAAGGCGGCGATGACGACCTCATCCTTGATGTTTGGGATCGAATTTTTCTTCTCAGAGAACCTCTTGATGAAGTCACGAAGAGACTCGTTCTTCCTTTGATGCAACTGATATAAGTCGTGCTCGGAAGATGGCCTCTCGTACGTTCCCTGGAAGTTGGCGATGAAGCGTTCCCGGAGTTCTCCCCAGGAGCCGATTGATTGCTTTGGAAGTCCTATTAGCCATGTCCTCGCTGAGTCGGCTAGAGTGACTGGGAGGTAGTTAGCCATGACTTTTGATTTCCCCAGCTGCTCGGATCGCCAGAGTGTAACCGTGAGCCAGGACTCGGGATTGGTCTTGCCATCGTATTTGTTATGCCTGTAGGCTTAAAGCCGACTGGCCAGTCGACCTGTCGTAGTTCCTGGGTGAAGGCCGGTATGCCTTCGTCTTCATGAGGACTCCGACCCCGACTACGGCAGGCGAAACCGCCCGTAGTGGAGGCCGAAATGCTCGTTCTCGTCTTCCAGCTGGTGTTGGTCGTCTTCTTCTCGTTTGCGGTGCCGAGCATTAATGTCTGCTGAAGGTCGCGCCGTAGTCGGTCTCGGGGGTCCTGGTTGCCCCGACGGTCGCTTCGACGTTGGCGGTTGTTGTGGTTGCCGAGTGACGTCTGGCTTGACTCCGCGTGCTGCCGACTAGAGCCGGCCGCTCGATGTTGCTTTGAGGTGGATGAGACTGCCGCTGGGGAAGTTGACCGACTGGTCAGTACAAGTGTGTTGCCCGACTGTTGGTGCTGCTGACATGCGGCAGCGGTAAGCATGGCTTTTATCCTTGCGATCGTCGAGGTGGCCTGGTGATCAGGCCCAAGTTGGACCGTGTCCAGGAGGGTTGCGGCGGCCACGATGTTCTGTTGTGGCGTGACGAAGACGTCGTGGTCGCCGACTTTTGTTTGGAGGGTTTGTTGCTGAGCGGTTCTCCCAGCCCTGCGTAGGCCGTCGTTGCGGGCGTGCGGGCGTCTTGCTTCTTCCTCCTGTTGTTCTCGCAGTCGGCAGGCCCCTCCCTTGTTGTTCTCACAGTCGGCAGGCCTCCTCCTCTTGTTCTCGCAGTCGGCAGGCCTCCTCCTCTTGTTGTTCTCGCAGTCGGCAGGCCTCCTCCTCTTGTTGTTCGTGTAGTCGGCGTGATTCCTGAGTAGGAGTAGGGCCTTTGGATGCCATGAAGATTTCTCGTGGCGGAGAGAAGCTTGCCGAGCTGCTGTCCGACTTAGAGTCGTAGTCCGACTGGAAGTCGGAGTCCGACTTCGAGTCGAAGTCGAGATGGTTGATGGGGATGATTGTAACTCCGACCTCCCTAGATCCGATCTCGAGCGGCTCGGAGCCGTATCCGAGTCGAACTCCAGGGGATCGGGTTTGCCGCGTCGGATGTAGATTGTAGATATCCGCGGCGTCGCCGAGTTCGAACGGGAAGTTGATGATCTCTTCCCTTCTCGGCCCGATCTCGGCCGGCTCGAGACCGAGTCCGAGTCGAACACTGGAAGGAAGAGTTGTCCTTGGACTCGGGCGTATTGGAGATCGCCGCAGCATGTCGTCGAAGGTTGCCGCAGCGTCGTGTGGGCCGACTGGCGCGGAGTCAGCTGGTTCGTCGGCCGGTTGGATCGGGTCCGTGTCGGCCTGGGTGAGATTGCCGATCTGGTCGGTGACGAAGTCGAGGCTTCTGAATGCGATTGTTTCTCCGGGGGAGAGTTCGCTGCCGTCGACTCCGGTTGCTGGATCCATCGAGCTTGTAGATGTAGATCGCGCCGCGCCCCTACCTGGCGCGCCAACTGTCGATGTTTTACCACCGCAAATATATGGGGCTAGTCGGCGGAATGTAAACTCGGTGGATTGCAAAGGACACAGAAGATTTTATACTGGTTAGGCCCTCCGATGTGAGGTAATACCCTACATCCAGTTGTGGTGTTATTCCTTTGAGGATTTGTGGTGGTGATTCTGGTGAACCAACTCAACCTGCCCTCATGGGGCGCCCTGCCTCCCCTTATATACTGGGGGACAGGGTTACAAGGTAGGAGTCCCCATCGGATTACGACTAGGAGATCTCCCCTTAGAGATATAACGCACCCGACTAGGACTGTATACTCCTTTCTATACAAGGCGAAATCTGCCGAATCTAGCTATATCTCTAATTACAAGGCTAGGCCCATCCTCTGTCCGAGTGGCCCATATGCTTGTCATGAGGTACCCGGGGCCCATGGCACCCACAGGTGGCTCCACTGTACCTTACAGAGCCTAATCACCCGGCTTCGGGTGTTCCTTTCGCTGATCCCCACAGATCCAAATTGGCTTTCCACATAGGCGAGGTCGCCTCCCTGGGATCTCGATCTACTCCTGGATCGGCCTATTCTGCTGCGTATCCTCAGACATTTCTTGCAGTTGTGACATGTGGAACACGTCGTGTATACCTGCCCATTGAAGCTAGGAGGCACCCACTGATATGCCACTTCGCCTTTACGAGAGCTAGCACTTGGTAGAGTCCCATGAAACGAGTGCTAACTTCCCCTGGTTTGGACTTGTTACCCGTGGAGATGGCTGTGACACGAGATACACATATTTGCCTTCCTTGAAACTTAGAATCCTTGCCAACGCGTTAGTCGGCGTAACTCTTCGGTCTAGATTGAGCTGTCTATTAAAGCGCTCCTGTATTATGGCCACGCTTCTCTTCTGCCTCTTGAGTGTTCAGTTACCGAATACTGGTGTTCACCCATTGGAATCCCAGAAAAGGCGGTACGGCACGTCCTGCCATACAGGGCTACTGCGAACGGCTCGCCATCTGCAAAGCTGCTGCGTAAACTGTATTTGTACGAGACTAGCATAGGGGAGGTACCACTTTCCCGATGTCCGCTCAAGCCCGAAGTCCAAATGCGCAATGCCCTTAGCATATCCTCCAATATGACTGGATTGACTCGTTCATTCTGACCATAGGTTTCTAGTGAGCATTAATAAAAGCTTATGCTGAGTGTTTCAGTCAAGTTACCCAGTGTCTACTTGTAACTTCTGGCCATGAAAACTTGGAAGTGAACCTGGCTACCTACGGGTCGGTATACATCTTGGGTATTGTGTAAACAATTATGCGACATATAAGTTTCTTTTTTTTTCTGCAAGTCTTTTACCCGAATAGTTGTGTGCATGGGATGAAATGTGAAGCTATACCTCTTTTGTGAGCTCAGATTCCACGAGCACCCAGATAGAGGATCATATCCTGACCATGGAGGCACGCGGAACTAAACTGGTGATGAAACGCAGCACTCTGACCGAATCTGCTTTCTTTCCACTATCCCACTACTGCAAACTCTGTAGTGGCTATATAGAAAGTCCTCATGGCAAAGGCTCGCTTAACAGTGTTCTGCTTTGTCACATCTGGCTGGACTAATATCATTCCTACAAATACGTGCCATTTGTGCCTACGGAACTCTTCGATTTCCCTTCTGCCTATGTTGCTAATTCCTAGTTAGTCATCCTGAAGGGGTCCGATACCGGGCTGAAATATGCGGGACATTTCTCCGCGGAATGTGGGAAAATGGAAAACGCGAGATCTGTTACTATGGAAATGGACATGAGGGTTAAAGCCGAAAGCCAAGGCGATCTGTCAAAGGCAAGGTAGGACACGACCCTCATGATGGGAGCATCTAAAATTACTCAAAACAGATAGGGCGCTAAAGGATTATTGTAATAAAATGTTCTGAGGTATAGCTTATCTGTGCAATGATTTGTGTGTGAAAACTAGCTTTGTGAGCAAATAAATCTCATGTATACCTCCTTGAACCTTGATGAGCATTTATTCATGTTGAAGTGATTGGCTTGGAGTACTCTAATACTTCACCGACCTGCTTAAGTCCCCCTTTTAGAATAGACACAAATAACAACCAAGTGAACTATATTCGAGCACAACCCCGGAGGCTCAGTGAGGAATTAAAGACGCGCCAGCCATAGGACCCAGATTGCTAGTGCGCTGTGTCTGTGTGACAAATGCAAGTACGCTGCTGCTGTCATGCTTCCTGATTTATTCGCACGTCGTACACCTTAATCTAGTTTACCGCAAAACGTGGAACTTTTTCAGACCCTACGCGGAGAGAGTAAACCCCCCTTTTTGTAATGATCAAGTGTCGTAAGACCTTATGATGATGGATGCAATGTACCAAGTTATACTTATGTATGCTGCCAAATACTGATCCAGGGATTTGATACTCAATGCATGAAAGGATTTTAGGTCTTCAAATCCCGCGGCGACACCAGAAGTACAACCCCACTTACCAAACACAATCGTTGCCTGCATTGCATGTAAAAGGGTCGTAACCACCTAGAGTGCTGGCTACCATGGTGCCGAGCACATAAGCTTATAAGCAAAACCTCACCCACCAAAACTTCCAAGGTGATACTAAACCACCACCACACAATCACTTCTAAGCCACTTTGGCCTAAACCACACACTAAAGGCTTCTTTAACGAGAGACTGGCGGTGTTACATGGCGGTAGGCCATGACCGAGAAATTAAATATTTTTGATGTGTTCAATATCAAACTTGGACACATATTCCTCCTTGATCCGCGGACTCACGCAAAATCATCACAGGTAAGTGGTGTACAAAACACAAGTTCCATTCTGATGTCATCTTGCTCCTACAAGGCAGCAAATGGGGGTCCATGCATACTCATAGCAACCTGGCATTGACTTTGGTCGAGACCCCATCCTGGTCGTCGAAACCGGCTAACCATGCGAAACGGGTCTTTTAGATCATTGGCTTAGTGTTCTCGTCTAGCCTATTCATCAGTTAGATGTGGAGTAAGAAGCGTTTTCTCCTTGAACTCTCTGTGACACCGAAAATCAAATCTAGCACAGCGTCTGAGAAACGAGCTGAAGGATCGTGGTCGCAGCACTAGACACGCCGAAGGCCTGAGTAAGAACATTTGCGCTTAACTCTAGTGCAGGTTCCGAAATCCGAGCGTTCGTAGGCTGCCAGGTCATTTGACCCTGCAATTGACAAGGAAATAGAAATATTTTAGAACTCGGTCTTAGAGCCAACCCGCCGATAAGCCGACATTGGCTCGGTTTCATCGGACAATAGCCGATATTGAACGTAAAGCAGCCACTACATCGACGGAAAGCAATGATGCATAACATTAGGTAAAATAAATAATCAGCCTTTACTACCAAAGAGGAACATGACAGGCGGTCTAGAAAGCCGATGCATAGTGTGTAGGCAATCAGATAATAATCGAGACAATGCAGCGGCTTAAAAGATAACTTATCGCGTGAGCACTCCAATGAAACCACATTGCATTATGACACCCATCAGGATTAACAAGGAGAAAATCTATCATTATCACAATCTAGCTAGAGTCAAACTTAACTCATGCCCCAGCACAGATTAATAATGAATAAAAGAACCTCAGATGAGCCGATAAATCTAAGCCAATTGTGATATATACGATAACTTATCGCTTATGACACTCTGATAAGACCCTGCGTGAAAATCTATTCAAAACTAGAGGAACAACTTATCAGTTAGCAGTTTAGTAGTTTGGACCTAACGATGGCAGCACAAACTATGATAAATGTTACACCCAGTAAGCCGATAAATCTACTCAAGTGTGATGTGATAATACCTACTCTGGACTAAGAATTCAAACCTAACTGATGCAGCCATAGACAGAATAGAACATCGTGTAAAGCCGACGTACCGTTAGATCGACATAGAATACGCGACCTAACCGAGGAAGTCCTAGCCGACACGAAATCGGCACGAGCGTAATGAGACTTACCCTCCTCGCAGGAGGTCGAACTTAATCGAGGCACCCGGCTCGGAGAAGCAAGACCGTTGAATAAGCGTGGCAGAGCGCTGAAATTTGATTATCAAGAGATTATTTACCAACTGTGGTTAACCTGTTGACGCTTGAAAACCCACCGGGGGCCGTCCGGCGTCTGGGAGACACGCAGAAGGCGCACTTGGGAGATTTGCTTCACTCCAGTGCAGGTCTCTAAAATCTCGTCGAGATTACCGTCAAAGGCCAACCATGTTCAATTTGACCCTGCAATTGACAAGGAGAAAGATGTGAGTAGTCGTGGAGCCAATCGGCTGGAATCGGCTTGGACTCATCTATCGGCTGACCGGCGATATGCACTGTAGCACTATACTCGACTTGGAAGCCGAATATGGTATGAGCAAAACATATAATAAACAAGTATTAATACTAAGCGGTATTCATTGTAAAAGAGAGCATGCCAAAAATCGACGTTGTCGTATACAACTTGAGTCCTAGTAAAATAAGTAAACAGGATGCAGGTAAAGCGAAATAAATGAAATCGAACATTCATCCGATCTGAGCGTAGTACAAAGTTACCGTGTCGTTCACAGAAGAACTGACCCGCACACAACTGCCCGGCCTACTTGCTCGCTCCTGCACCCTGTGATACTTCATCCGCTAGTGCATATCCGTTTGCGCCCGGCTTCTTTACAGACTGATGCTCCTGTCGCTCGGCAGTCCGTACCTGCGGTCGTGCGCGGCTCGACAACCTGCTTGTGCTCAATGGCGCGCTTGGATCCGTACAAGGAGAACTAACACCAAAATTTAATGAGCGTGGAGGACGGCGTAGGCCCTTAGCCGATTCGGAACAAGTAATGCAGGCAAGAATGTATAACAAGGCGAAAAGCAGTATTAATCGCTATATTTAATAAGAGCACGATTCTTATCGACATCAAGCACCTGCCGATAAAAAGATCCGCATAAAACCATCGGCTATTAAGATGCAACACGTATATATCATGAGGTCAGCTCTGCTTAGATCGACCCAACCGTTGCAGCCACAACTGATAATTGAAACGCAGATCTCATATGGCCGCATAGGTCTGCATGCAATCGTGATCCAGAAACATGATAATACCTGACTTTAGTCGGCCCGTGCAGTACACCGCATAAGACGCTTGCGCATAAAGTATCAACCTATCAGGAACGATCTATGCGCTAGCAGTTAGATCTGGTCAGGACCTAACCGATTGCAGCACAACGACTGAAATGAGAATACCGCCTACCCCAAGAGCCCAATCACGATCTTACGCACGCATGACTGATATACCTAATCAATCTATGAGATCAACTGAACTGCGATGTTTCTACACCGGCATTATAAATATTGGGAGCTACTCGCGGATGAAACTCTGATGCGATAGCAAAGGAACACAAGGAGATTTTTTATCACTGTCATGCCACCCTCAGATGTGAGTCTTGACGGTAATATACACCTACGATCCTTATAGAACTCTACCATGAGAATATATAAAGAGTAGATCTATTTCTGAGAACCGTAGGAATGACCGATAGGTGATGAGAGCTTCTTTGGCTCTCAGGAGCGCCACTGCCGTCCGCTCATATCTATACTGAGGGACAGTGTTTACAAGGGTTAGAGAGTCTCCCCGTCGGATTACGACTATGAGAACTCCCCTTAGAGAATATAGTTACGCCGGCTAAGTACGTTGTATATTCACTATATGTATAATGCTTAAAGGATCTTGCCAAGGGTTACCATATCTCTAATTACAAGCTAGGCCATCCTCATCCGAGTGCACACATACAATTGTTTGGTTATAGCGTACCCCAAGGGGCCCAATGGCCGTCCGCACGAGATAGCCCCTGAGACCTGCAATCAAGATAATAGAATCGACAGAGATGAATGAGCCGCTGATGCTAGTCTCCTACGATGCAGTTATCACCGAGGGAGCATATCTCCACCAGTACCTTGTCAATAAGACTCTTCTCAGCCGATCGAGTCCTGCTTCTGAGTCAGCTCGGCAGGCAGCAAAAGGTAGCGCTATCGAGCCCATGACTAGATAAAAAATGAATAGTGATGCGCCGAATAGTACTGCACGCTAATTAGGGTAGCCCCCGACGTTGTCGAGCTTAATGTGGAAGACATTTAAACAACTAGAGTGCAAGAGCATTGAAGCGTT